>WNWK01001233.1:185000-235000 GCA_009830355.1 Cherax destructor | reverse complement strand
AACCAGTCAAGAGGGTTTTAAGGTGTTGACAACCAGTCAAGAGGGTTTTAAGGTGTTGACAACCAGTCAAGAGGGTTTTAAGGTGTTGACAACATTGAACTTGGCCTCCCTGATTGATTCCTTGACACTCCCTACGATGCACCATGGAGGTATGATACAGGAGTCGTGTAAGACTCCAGAGAAGGACCATCTTGAGCAGCTGCGCCTACCACTGCTTCGTCCACCCCTACCATATAGAACCTTCACTTAGTTTCCTCAGGGATATCAAACCTTCCTGCATCCCACATAATCAATTGTCATTCCTCAAAGAGTTCCAGTCTTCAAGGAGCCGCAGAACACTGCCCTGCGGTTATTACGCCCTGCCCCCTTAAACTTCCCTCCCTTTCCCAGATAGATTACGCCATAGGAAGCAGCAGTAAAGACGCACGAACTTAATTAACAAACTGCAGTTACGAGAAACAGGTGCGAGTCTCGGTGTTCCTGGAGCCAGTAAATACTTATGTTGTTTTGACATATTCATTATTTTTTCCAAATCTTTTTCTCTACAAATTTCTTCCTTGTAAAACCAGGTGCTATCGAAACTTCATATAAAAAAAAAAGACCACGTCGCTCAAAATCGGACATTACCGAGAAAGAACTTGTGGTCTTCTTAACCTCATTCCATTCTGTATTACCATCCTCGTGTTCTCTCCTTCAGTTGTGAGAGCAAAGCAACAAGTTCGACCCATCTACCACTTCTTCAGTACGCCTTAATGCCAGAATAGTGACTGAGTGCCGGCCCGTTCTTTCTCACAACTGCTCCCATAACCCTGCGACTGACGCGTTCCCTCATCTCCTCTACTACCAAGAGCCAGTTCGAGGTCCTCTTATTTGTTATATCTGTTGTTGGTTACGCAGATCATCGCCCCTTGGACCAATTTCAGACTAGGTCTGAATTTAAAAATATCTGCCGTGAATTGATTTTAGTGGTTCGTGCTACTCACTGATGTTTATGTGGTTCGCTTAGTGTACGTGTCGGAGGGTGTTGCTATACTGTGTACGGGAATAACCGAATGTTGCTATGCTTTGTGGTGGTGTACAGCTGAGTGTGGCTACACTGTGGTGGTGTACAGCTGAGTGTGGCTACACTGTGTGGTGGTGTACAGCTGAGTGTGGCTATACTATGTGGTGGTGAACAGCTGAGTGTGGCTACAATGTCTGGTGGTGAACAGTTCAGTTAAACTGCACTACAGTAGTGAACAGGTAAGTGATGGGGATGTGGATCAACAGTTAACTGATGGTGGTGGGTGAACAGTTAACTGATGGTGGTGGGTGAACAGTTAACTGATGGTGGTGGGTGAACAGTTAACTGATGGTGGTGGGTGAACAGAAAACTAGTGGTGGTAATGGGTGAATAGTGGTACTGATAGGTAAACAGATAACCAGTGGTGGTGGGTGGGTGTGGTGGTAGTGGTGGTGATGGTTGTTATTGTGGAGGTTGTAATTGTGGTGGGTGTTGTGGTGGTGGCTGTGATTGTGGCGGTTGTGATTATGGTGTTAAGTGGGTAGGTGTGGCAGCTGTGATTGTGGTGGTAGGTCGGTGTAGTGGTTGTGATTGTGGTGGTGGGTGGGTGTGGTAGTAGTTTTAATTGTTGTGGTGTTTGGGTGTGGTGGTGGTGGGTTGGTGTGGTGGGGTGGGTGGTTCTGGTAGTGGTGGTTGGTGGGTGTGGTGGTAGTTATAATTGTGGTGGTGGTTGTGGTAGTAGTACTAGTGGTGGTGGGTGGGTGGTGGTTGTGAATATAATGGTAGGCGTGGTGGTGGTGGTTGCAGTAGTGGGTGTGGTTGTGGTTGTAGTTATGGTGGGTGTTGTGATGGTAGTTGTGGTGGGTGCGGCTGTGGTGGTGATTGTTTTTGTCTTGGTAAGTGTAGCTGTAAATAAATCACAACAGCATTAACGAGAAAGTCTATCTGGGGCACGGCTAATTATTAATATTACTTTTGTTATTAGTATTATTATGTGTAGCGGTAAACCCGTGTGAGTTATCCATCCAGCGCAATGAGTGTTGTGAAGGCTCGATCCTCCGTCCAAAAGAAAACTAAATCTATGAAGGGGGAAAAGTAAACTAAATCTCCGAGGGGTAAGGGAAGTAACCTAAATCTATGAGGGGAGGGGAAGTAAACTAAGAAAACTGAGGGGAAAGGGTAAGCCTCGAAACCTTCGCCAGTTAGTTACTATTTTGTCAAAAGCACTTGTCCATAAGACCCTTGGCCTGTTCGGTGTTGTAGCAAGGAAGATGTACGTAGCCAGTGGACTTCAGTCGACAAGTGGTAATTTCTAAGACACTTATCAGGCAGAAGTTTTACCAGGTTTCACCCACGGTGGGGCTTTATCATTGATGAATCCCCACTGTTTGTGAAACGAATTGTAATAAAGGATTTCCCCTGTTAAATGTGCCTTTGATATTACGATATCGTTTGTCATGTGTTAGCTTGGGTGCAGTGTTAGAGATGAGCATTACTTGTGACAGTTAGAGGGTGCAAGTGCTTAGCAATATGCCGCGTCTAGTAAGTGCAAATTATGCAGTTCATCTAACATGGTGCTAACACTTGATAGAAGTGCAAATATCTCTGCATTGTGCTATTTTTTTTTATAGTTTTTTATTGAATATTATGAGTTTTATGATTAATAGCTTTCAGAATACATTTTAATGCTTAGTACAGGTTAATTATTATTAAATTGAAATTGAGATGGGTGCAGATGTTATTTTTATATATGCATTGCAGCTTCTATTGGTATTGTGAAGTTAGGTATTAGTGCATCTATACAACAGAGCTAATTAGAAATATTATTTAAGCAAGAGCAGTTTTACCAGAGTCTTATCTCTGCCTATTAGTGCAGAAAGGATTATTTCAAGTCTTTGAAAGATGCAGCGGAAAAAGATAGATTGATATTTGCTTATCTTGCTATTTCAGGCGTTAAGTGGATGGATGGTAATACTTGGGAACCCTGGAGTTCTTTGGAACTTCTAATTCTTTGGGCGCTGTATATATGTGCTGGGGGAAATCTTAATTCTTTGGGCATTCTAAATCTTTGGGACTTCTATGTCTTTGGGGGCCCCTTGCTCATTGGGGCTTCACTCTCTGGGAGTTTCACTCTCTCTGGGTCTCAGTCTTTGGGGCTTCATCATCTTTAGGGCATGTACTCTTTAAGGACTTCACACTCTTTGGGGTTTCACACTCTGCGGGGCTTCACACACTCTGGATCTGACATTCTTTTGAACTTCACACTCTTAGGGGGCTTTATACTCTTTGGGAAACCGAGCTAACTCTTTGGGCTTTCTAACTGTTCCAAAACACAAGTATTTATTTGGAAGACTAATTCTTTGGGGGCTTCATGCTCTTTGGGGCTTCACTCTCTAGTGTCTCACGCTCTCTGATTCTCGCACTCTTCCAGGCATCACACTCTTGGGAGTCTTATACTCTTTGGGGCTTTACACTCTCTGGGGCATCACACTCTTTGGGGTATCACACTCTTTGGAAAACCGAACTATCTCTTTGGGCTTTAGAACTATTCCAAAGCACACCTATCTCTTTGGGAGACTAATTCTTTGGGATATTTCTTCAAGGACTCTTGGCCTCTGGTGACCGGCTGTCATTGTGTAGTTGTGACTATTAGTTAAAATAATAAACACGTTCATTTCCAGAGGGCAGATTGATACTCTTAGGAGAGATACTAAGCAAATTCACTTAAATTAGTACCTATCCAATGTTTACCTAGCATTGCTGTTTAGAAAGTGACCTTCGAATTGTCCTCTATTAGTAGTCGGAGATGTTCAGAGATCGCTGTCGCCGTCAAGGTTAAATTTTTAGTGTGCGACGTTTCTTACGTAACTTGTACTTAATCATTACCAGTATGGCATGTATGACCGGGTGTTCTTCTGGTGCCTGTCCATGTGTACGTCTTGTGTAATCTTCCCTGGTTTACTCACAACAATATTTCACACTCAACAGGTATTGTTTATTCATAATGGCTACCACAGCCGAGGATATTTATGTCCTTACATTAACAACGGTTAAGACTGAGGGGGCCATATTCTAAAAGGTGGCTTGGCTGAATTGAAACTAATGAAACTTTTATGGGAATACTGACATTTAAGAAAATAGAGATGTTCCAATTTTTGCCAAATATGTAAATTATTACAATGAAAGCAAAACTGTGATAATCATAATAACATTAAAAATGGATAACGTAAAAAAAAAATATCAAAATTGGCTAAGTCGGCTTCTAGAATATGGTTCATATTATTCATATCCCATATGATAGAGATTATAAACAGAAAGTTAGGTGACAAAAGACAATTCTCACAAATAAACAACAAGTGACATAAATGAACAATTACAACCTCTGACCACTGGGCTGTTCACTCGCGGGGGGGAATATTACCACATGGAAGCAATTAGTCATTCACACTTAAAGCTTGTAATATCTCCTACCGTATAAAACATTCAAAGAGGTATTGATAACATCGTTAGGGAATCACATAACTTTCTTCTGGGTGTGTTTATATTTCGGGAAGTGTCCGAGAGCTTTTCGAGGATAACTCTTTTTTTTCCCCTCCAGGTAATGACCTTCACAGTAAGTTTTAAGGGTAGTCGTGATTAATATTTTTTTTTAGATATTTTTTTGTTTTGTTGACAGTGAGAGACCTTGGAGTCGCAAATACACGCCATCCTTCCTGGCGGGCAAATGCATCTTTGTGAATTTTTAAAGCCTCTTCGGGATGGCAATAGACTTCCGTGTGATGGTTTACAAAGTTTGGAACTTAGAAGAAGTCAGTTTTCATGGAATTATTATATATATCTGCAATATCTCTTATTAGCTCTGGAATTCATTGCCCAAGCGGCCTGGTTTTAGAACACGTCTTCTAAAGTGGAAAGGAAATATCACAGAAACAGGAGCTATTTAAGATTTACCTGTCATCTTGCATGTTCATGAAATAGAAAAAAAGGACCAGCAATTCCGCCAGAGTGCAAAACGTTTGACACGATTCAATTTCACACATAGGACAAGGCGGTAGTACCTACCTAGATGGCTGCTGTCTATCAGCAACCTTCCAGGGGGGTACCACCGTCTTGTCATAAGCGTGTATACCAAGTTGAGCAACTTTAGAACATCCTTATTTTTTCATTGTAGGATTATAATGCAGCGATCAACGAAGTTACTACAGGCTTTGTGGCTTAGCGACACTAAAGTTCCTCACTGTCCCACCTTCCCTGCTGGCACCAGAAGCGACCCAGACACCCCAGACAACTATTATTACTTTGGACCCTAGTGACCAATGGGGAGCCTAGAGAGAGACCAAGACGAATCGCACGGACCAATTGGAAGCCTCAAGAGATCAGGCAAAAGTTCCACTGACCAATGAGAAGCCTCGAGAGATCAAGCACCCACTGGACACTACAGATCACATATTTATTAAGGGCTCTGAAGCTTCCGGTGACAGACATTGGCATAATTTTGGCATTCTCGGCACCATAACGTCCCATGGGTACAATGAAGATCTGTATTGGTGACAATATAGACAGTCTCACTAAACGAACAACACTACATTTATTACTAACATCTGATTGAGGGGGATCTGACTCCAGCCAAACAAAAGCATGACATAGCGGAAAGAGAAACTAATTTTCATTCACATCTCTAATAAGATATATTTGTTGGCACTAGATAACACCAAAATGTAGTAAAATAGTTTGATTGCCACGCATACAGATCTTCGGGTTGGTGTTAGTATCACATATAGAATAGGATGAAACTGAATTGTTTTGACCTGAATCTTTGATGAAGTGTCTTTGTTTAACCTTGATTTGTTTTGTAGTGTATAAAGCACATATGTCTTCTTGCGTGACAAGACCATCGTTCTAATGCCTCATCATCTCCTCAACATGTTCTTTTCCTCCTATTCAGATGACACCATCCTCATTATGACGCCTATCAAAGATGTTTACACAATCAGTTCTCTCCTTTGTACCTGAACGATGACTGGACGAAAATGGACCAGTCAGAGAACATATGTGTACCTAAACACTGACTGGTCGAACATGCACCAACCATAGCACGCATCTTCGGAGTTGCTATTTGTACCTCTCTACTTGAAAGACATTTTTGGACAGGCGTGTATACAGTGCCAGGCGTTGTTTGTTTGTATTGGTTCTCTATATATTAGATCTATATACTTATTTAATCAGCTATAACTGTACACCACGAAGCATCCTACACACACACACGGTACCTTGCTATCCCACCTCCTTAGATGTTCAGGAACCTATAACGCAGATGACAGTATGAAGAATGAGGAAGAGAATGGGAGTGGAAAAACGACAGCAAAAAGATGAGATCAAGTGCGGGGCTGCGCTCAGGCCTTCAGGAGAGAGGAGAGCGCTACTGGTGGCTGGGGTAGCAAAGTAACCACTGTCTTATCATATAACTACACAATTGCCTGCGCGAGTCAGGCAAAAATTTACATTTTTTTTCCAAACGGACACCAATTTACACAAGACCGGTGTACTTTTACAGTTTTTCTTGATGCCAAGTAGCCAGGAGCATGAGCCTCCAGGGTGTCTTCAGTCAGAGGGAATGGTAAAATCACAGACCAGACGTAGTTACTGGAGACTCTGTCACTAGAAATTAAATATAAATTAATCATTCTCTTCAGCAAGGATAAAAAAAAAATTGCAACAGAAGAGCCTCCAACAGCAAATGTATTGACTCCGATGAAGAAGTGGAATATGCTAAGCCATATCGCATCAAGTAAATGGTGTCCCAGCATAATGAGTAGCGTTGCCTGTGTTTAAGGTGAGTTCCCTCACACTGAAGCTACAACAGGTGCTCATGACCCTGAACCACAGCGAGATTCTATTGAAGGTGTGCAACAGTGATGTAGTAATGGGCGTACGAGTCTCCAAAGTCTATTGCAGGGTTGTAGTGTGCTGGTGGAAATTAACAACAAACCGATCAAAGAAAATGAAAATTTTGCTCTCCTTTTTAGGGGAAAACTGGAAACAAAACTGCTGAGGTAGCTGTTGTGACCAAGCAAGATTATTACTAACAGTAAAGAGAGTGATAGCGAGTGTCAGAGAGAGGTATATTTTATGAATTTCCTCATATAAGGCTGCTGATAGATTGAAAGACATCTATGACGTCATACTTAACCCAAGGGTAGATAGACACTTGGCACTGTTCACACCGCCGTCACCATCGAGCCCCTGAGCTAACACGGTACTGGTGGGGCAGGGAAGGAACACCTGGGAGGACTTCACTCAAGCACCAGCAGGAAGGAGAAAAAAGGCCGATGACGAAACAGTTGAGAAGAGAAAAGGAAGGATATATGGAAACAATGCAAGGACTGAAGAAGGCGGACGAGGAAAATATGTATTTTGGGGGGATTAAGGAAGGGGAGATAAATGAGATGGGTAAGAAGACTGAGAAAAAAATGAGAAAGGTAAATAAAAAGCATGCCAAAGTTGTAGGTCAATAATATAATAGGAATAAAAGTCAATTAAAGAGACAAGTACAGGGGTTTATAAAGAAGCTGACCGGAGAGAGAGATGAAAATTTTTAATGTTTTGGGATATGAGAAAAAAAAAAACATGCAAAGGCTGTAGAAAAAGTATTAGAACAAGGAAATAAAAGGAGACGACGGGGATGGAAAGAAAGGTGACAGAAGAGCAATGACACAGCACGAAGATGAGCATATCATATCAGCTAATGCTGATAGGATATGCTGATATGATGTCAAGATATATATAGACAGCAAAGAAAATAGAGGATTAGATACGCAACACCAAAAAAAAAAACTAACCTGCACAAGAAGAAGGATTTGTGGTAACAGTTACATTTAATAGACTGTGAAAATATAAACATAGATTACTATGGTGTTTAAAAACGTTTTACTTTAACATTATAGAAATCAAAGACATATAAAGCACCTGAGGTCAAAGTTAATATATGCTGACAATGATCTGGCTTAGATTAAAAAGAGACGCCACAGCATGACTCGTAAAGCGAGAGAAAAAGAAGACTAGGAAAAGGAGAACAAACAGGAGGTAAATCCTTCTAAGAGGATTTAAGCAAACGCCAGCACTACTGAACAAGACTCGCCCGCTTGCTCCGCTAGAAAAATAAACCGATTTGTGTTGCCTCTTAGACGATCCTGACCACCCCGAGCGAAGGATTGGATGCTATCACTCAAAATATGCATATTACAACTTTTTCTTCCTTCTCAACCGAATATAGAGTATAGATTACAGTGTCCCATTCAGCTGATCCTTCCCTACTGTGGAGGATGAAAACCGATCCTATCAGAGGGCTACGTAAGCAGTCTTGTCCGCCACTATCGATGCTCTTTGTGTGGGAGTGTATTTTCTGTCAAACAATTATATATATATATATATATATATATATATATATATATATATATATATATATTCCTTTCTAAAATCTATTGCACATTTTGAGAAATATATATATTTGGTAATCTGGTTTTGTTATTGGCTAACTATAATAATAACCAAAATTGCCGGTCTGTCTCGTACTTTATGCGGATTTAGTTTCATGGAGTTTGTGATGGGGTTGGAATAGAGGTAAACTTGTATGGTACTGGTAGAAGCTGCAGCCTTGTTGACAGACCGCAGTGACCCCTCGCGGCCAGAATGGCGGATCAACCCTGAGATGCCATCACGTAACCTTTGCGTGTAGGCATATTTTATTTTTGACATTTTTGTTAAGGGTTTCATTTTATTTTGCAAAATGCAGTCCAGAAAGACAGGTCAAGATGAAAGGCCTCTTTTGAAGCGTGTGCTATCACAAGGAAGGTGTTGTATACTGTCGCTTTGTCCCTTCTTCCTTAAGTTCCGTCTTATGTCTTTCCCTTGAAGAAGAAAAAAAGCTTACCTTATCCAACAAGCACAAGGTGATATGCTGAACACATTCCTTAACAGCAATCGGTCACTCGGAGAACTAATTATCTCTTATCTTTACATATCGAATCGCATTTCCCGTTCCAGCCATTCTTAACCCATGAAAGACTTTCATTTTGAGACATGCTCAGCTAGTCACAGAAGGTCTAGCCATACTCAAGGAATATCTTAGAATTTCACCCCGAGGCTTCAAAAGAGGGCAAATCTCGTTGAGAAATACATCAAGAACAAGATGACTATGAGCAAAGTAGAGCTCCTTCGACCGGGTTAATGTGCCCTATCCCCGCAGTGTTCCCAGGCTGTGCCCCCCTCCCTGCCATTCCCGCAAACACACATACCAGAGCAATGCCTCGGATTAGTACTGCGGGGGCAGGACGACTTTTCCTGGATTTTCTTTTTTTTCGAGTTTTAAAATATGTCGGCCACTCAAAGGGTGGGGCGTGATGTGTGAAGAAGTTGCACTGACCTGCCACGACTGTGAGTTAAGTCAGTGAGATCCCCTCTGTTATACGTTCTCCGTTAAAAAAAAAAAAACGAATACATTTTGGTATATTTATTTGTGTGTATGTGTCACTGTATCCGAATATTTGTGCGCTTGGAGCATACCTTCATCGTTGCATCTACGCCACGCTGACAGCAAGGACGGAGGACCAATAGATGCAACATTGGTGGTACATTTTAATATTTTTTTTGGTCACTAGAATGTGTTGTTACATGGCCTGGTGGTTTGTGCTCGAGGACGTGTGTGCATAGACTCATTCTTAACCATTGTGTGCGCATATCAGTTGACTACAGACCAAATCTCTCAAGACGGATTGGCTGGTCAAGGGAAGACTCGGCCAACGAACACTTCGTTCATTGGTTGTTACCAAGATAGAGACGTCGGAAACAACCAATGAGGAGGCGATCTTTGCTCTGTCTTTCCCCTCGAAGTGTGTTTCTGCTTGAAAGATTGATCAAAATAACTACTTATTTACCAAAAGAACGTTTTGAACACAAAACCAGTAAAAAAAAGTAAAACTTTGTAAATTCTAACTGTTAAAAGTATATGGCAAAATTGCGACTATTTATAATGAAGCACAAAATATAGTTTGGTTAAAAGTTGTCTTAACAACTGGAAGGTAAGCTGTTATAATTGAAAGCTACTCTGAGTTACTGGCTAGCTTACTAGTGAGGAAGGACACAAATTATGATTAAAAAAAGTAATATTAGTTTACAAACAGAGCGCCGCAGGCTAAAGCCACCGCCGCCATAATGCTCTCGACACTATTATAACCCCCAAAACAAAAACAGTACCTTGAGAATCATGTTTTTTTTTTTTTTGTAATTATATTATTTGCAATAAACATACCTACTCTAAACACTGGCATCATTGACATCATCACATAAACATCATCACATAAACATCGCCCTCTACAGTTTCTACACTACTCTCGCCCTGTAGTATCACTGTCTGGAGGACATCAGACCACTGGTCAAGCAAGTAAAACATCCTCCCGCCTGTGGATCCCTTGACTTATACAAACAAACAAAAGTATTTAGGTGTTTTACTATAAAGGATTTACATTGACGTACATACACGCACCCAATGACACGCACACGGTGACTTGCGTACACACACACACACACACACATACGGTGACTTTAACGCTCAAGATGGCTTACACACATAACATGACTTAGACAAGTACAGGATGACGTACAGACACGTACAAGACTTACACGCACATAACAGCTGCCACGATGGTCTAGCATTTGGTTCTATTTTTATTTACTTTCCTTTTCTCTACCCAATCTTTATTCTTCTGTTTAACTCTACTTTATTCTCCTCTTTACCGCCTCTTAATTGTCTTTACGTTCTCTCTATTCTTCACTTATCAGCCTCTTATTGTCTTTACTTTCTCTTTATTCTTCACTCTACAACCTTATTCTCTTCTCTACCTCCCTCCATTCTAATCTTCGCTTCTTTATCATATTTTTTTTTCCTGTGTACCTCCTTTTTGTTTCTTCTATCTCCTCTATTTTTCTTTATCTCTTCATACTTCTAAAAAAATATCACAGTAAAAAAATAAACGGGGAAAACCCGAGCGATCTCATGTGTTACGCGCACATCTTCAGAGGAATAGGAAATATAATGAGAACATCTGGTATGTTACCTAAGTGATACCTCACTCTGGTATTAGCCATGTGAGGTGATACCTCAGAGTTTCATTTGAAGTCACCCATACATAATTAGTAAGAAAAAACAAGATGGGAAATTACTGCGCAGAGAATTTCCGCATAATTTTCCCATATTGTCTGTATGATTACTAATGGATGATTTTAAGTGAGACTGGTGAGGTATCACAGCACATGAGGGAGGTATCACCTCAGTAACGTAAAATGCACTTCGCTTACCACTGTTTCCCCATTGCTCTTAAGAAGCGTTTGTTGTGTGTGTGTAAACACGTGAATGCGCTTAAGTTCTCTTGTTTATGTTTTCAATTTTTATATTTGGAGTCACGCTGTTTTTGTGATTTCTTTCATACGTCTTTATAATTGCTTTGGCTTTTTATTTCTGTCGGTCCTATTGTTGCTGTTTCTAGCGTTGATGTTCCTATCACTGCTATTCCTTTTGTTGCTGTTCTTGTTCTTGGCCTCCTACTGTTCCTATTATTGCTGTTGCTATTACTGCTATTCATTTTGCTGTTGTTCCCACTGTTGCTTTTACTGTCACTGCTATTCCTTCTGCTGTTGTTGCTGTTGTTCATATTGCTGCTGTTCCGTAGCCTCCATCACCCCACTAAGTCATCCTCTACTTGACCATACAATAATCAATGAGATTTCACTACCACGTACCGGTATGTTGAATATTTTTCAAGAAGCCCTACATTTAGTGGAACTAGTCTCGGGTAGGTATGGCTAACAGCTGGTGCGAGTGAGTGCTTGTACGTGATCATGTACGTGCATGTTCGTACTCGTATACGCGTGCGTGTGTTGTTTTCCGTTATCTCAGATCTCTGGTCGTTCACTCCTTAAAATCCCATGTTGGAATTGCCAATGAGTTGCATAGATTAGTGAAGAACACAGACCTGCGGGAGACCAAGGCGGTCTAGCCCTGCCGCAGATTACCAGGACTGTCCCGCCCCCTCCACACCCCGCCTCGATCCCATATCCAAAAGCTCGCATACCATCCCATTCCCCACCGCCATCCCACAACCCATAGCACCCTACTCCATACCCCGCTGCCCCTCCCCCCACTCTTCTCGTCCTTCAACGAGGTTTAACTTGCAAAAAGATACAATTTAAAAAGAAATTTCTTTTCATTACTTCAAGTAGGTGGAGTTTACGCAGACATTCACCTCCTCTCACACGCACGTTTATATCCTTCTACTAATCTATTACTGACTTTAAATCAATCTCTGACGTTTCTCAACCACAGCATAATACACCATACTAGCTTTTATCTAGTCTAGGTTTCAGAATACTTCTATTTGTACTTAAGCTGAACCTCCTGTTCGTGTCACTCAAATACTTCAAAACCTAATAATCCATAGTTAAGCGGTACCTCAATACACTCAGAGCTGCCCTATAAACCTAATATGTTTGAATGTTTAATCTAAATATTCCTTATTAGTACGTGTTATTAACTGATCAAAGTTAACTACTAGGTTAATTAATGTTTTGTGTGCCTCTCTCTGATACTGTTCACCCCTCCAGGTTTTTTTTTTGTGTTTATTCTTTTTTTGCATCCTGCATTCGTCAACATTAACAGAGAAAGACACTATAATATATATATATATATATATATATATATATATATATATATATATATATATATATATATAATTATTTATATAATTATTTATATAGTGATATGTTCTAAGAGAAATTAATGAGGCTACTGCGAGAAAAACTTGTGTTCCGTAGGAAGGTGAGTGAGCATTTCTCTCTCCACACCATCTTCACCCCTCCAGGGAGACCCAACAAACATTAACATAAATTGCTCCTCTGCATTCGTCAAGATGAACGGAGAGAGAGACGATCCCTCTTCATTATCATTATTTATTATAGTCATCATCATCATCATCATCATCACCATCATCACCGTAATCATAATTACATTTAATCATTATTACTATCGTTGTGTTATCCATTATCTGCTGTTAACATTTTTGCTTCCCAAGCTGACCGTCAATAACGCTACCTTAAAGAATTTAAAGCTCAGTGTTCACATGAAAACTAGGGTCAGTGTCGAGCTACGGTCACCCCTCCAGACAGAGCCTGCATTCGTCACCGTAACCGGTTACTGACACAGCCAGATCTCACCCGAACAATGACCAGAAAACTCTGAAGTAATATTTTCTAGTTTGTAGCATCTTTCTGTTTTTTTTCTGCTCTTCTTATTTATGATTAACTTTTCAGATTTGGATTCTTTTGTATTTAGTAATTACTCGCTTATTTACCCATATTCGTCAACCTCTACAACTTAGCTGATTTTTATCTCTAAAATGAAGTTCTTGAACTCTAGTGCCTTGCTTTACCTATCAAAATATTCGAGTTACATCTAAACCTTGATTTATTCACGTACAAAAAAAAAAAATCCTCGTATGACTCCCAAGACTGCACCAGTCTTCCTACTTCGTCCTTCAGTCCTCCAGGACCTAGCTAGGCCTTGAGCTAGTCCTAGTGGTGCTTTCTCGTCTTTGCTAGATCATAACTATGTCAGTGATGAGACATCCACTAGCGAATTCGGGCTAGATTTTTTACCCCTTTTAAAACTAATGGGGTCCCCACGCATTTATTAACCCCCCATCCCCCCCGCAATTCACACACTTCCTCCTAATTCTAGTATTATTTTATCGTTAAACACTCTGAAACATTTTTTTTAATTATGAAAACGGTGATGATGAAAGAAAAAAAATATATATATATTTAGTCACATATGACTCAGTATTTGCTTACCGAAAATTACTTCTGAGATGCTCAACCTATTCTTTACTTCCTGTCTATATCTACTCGTTATGAAAAACATTAAATCTAAGTTAAAAAACTAAGTGTGAAAAATTCTGCACCAGTGTGATTCCTATTTCCACCTAGACAATACTAAACTTAGAATTTATGATAATTATTAGCAACGTAAAATAAAGTAGGAATATGTGTATATATATATATATATACATACACACACTATATATATATATATATATATATATATATATATATATATATATATATATATATATATATATATATATATATATATATGTCGTGCCGATTAGGTAAAACTGGTCAATTAGCAAGAACTCATTTAAAATTAAGTCCTTTCTAAAATTTTCTCTTATACGTTTAAAGATATATTTTTTTCAATTATGTTAATGTAAAAATTTATAATTTTGTACCAAGAGAAACTTTGAAAACTTACCTAACCTTATTATAACAAGCGCAATTTAATTTAGCCTAACCCAACTAAATATATTTTAGATACGTTTACAATAATTTAATAATAAACAAACAAAATGAAATATATTTTTTTCGTTAGGTTCAGAATGATTTTTGCAAAATTATTGCATACACAAATTTTCGCTTGTCATATATGGCAAGATGAACGTTGCTATTTAAGCCAAAATCGCAAGTTTTACCTAATCGGCACGACATATATATATATATATATATATATATATATATATATATATATATATATATATAGTGGACAGGGAGGCTCGAACCGTGGTCCTGAGGTTAACAGGTCCAACGCTTTACCGCTGAGCTACGGGACTTCTAAGAGGAATGTGTCACAGAAGGCACTGTTGTATTCTGTTGGCTACCGTCTGCAATCTTATTGTCCTTTCCCACAGCCCCAGTAGTTTTTATGGTAAATCTATCCTTACCTCCCTCAAAGCCACAGTCTGTGAACTAAATTTAAGTCGTAATGAATATCTGTCGTTCATTACAACTTAAATTGAGTTCATTATATATATATATATATATATATATATATATATATATATATATATATATATATATATACATATATATACATATATACATATTGTGTATGTATTATAGCCTAAAAAAAAAAGTCTAGAATACTAGTTATTGAACACACAACGGAAAGATTTGAAGGAAAATTATTAACTTATATTAATCAAATTTACTTATATTTATAATTCATCGCCGGAACCGTGCCTTAAATTAATATTTTTCATTCATGCTCTTTGTTCATCCTTCAGTCTTGCTTATCAACTGACACAGCGAATATGAAGCTACTCTCATTTTCTATAAACTGGCGTAGCGTTTATATAGTTACTTTTGCTTTCTATCAACCAACACAGCATACATGAAGGGACATTAACGTCACTTTCACCTGGGACTAGAATTGTTATTATTTAATCTTCTCACTGTACCACATTTACTCCTTATCATTAAAGTCACTGGTAAACACCTTCCACACGACACTCTTTACATTCTGGCTGTGTAATACGTTCAGTGTAAACCCACAAACTCTTGTGATCCAACTGAGCACATTCTGTACTTTAACGCTCTGAGGTCATTCTAAATGTTTCTAAAGCTATTCTGAGGTCGCACTCTTGGTTCACTTTATCATTTGTCCATCCATCTTCATTGAGAAATCCACCAATTTGTTTCACTCGTCGATTATAATTAAAAATTATTTAAAAAATATATAATGTCAGCTGAATACGAAGTAACAATTCAAGTTATAAAAGTTTGAGGTTGCGATTGAGGTGGAAATCCATGCAAAACGTATGTACGGTTATTGAAACTTTTTCCTACCCGAGATACCGATGTTCCTGTAGCTGACTGAGCAGATCTGGAATATCTTAAGAGTTCGAGTAAGAAAGATTTCGAAAACTGAAACACACACTGTTCTAGAGGCACGGACGCACTCTTCTTAATCTTACTTTACCACTAAAAGAGCCAAGAACGCAAGAACCAAATCAATCTCTTTACCTTCAAATCGCTTTAAAAAGATTTTACGACAAGCTGAAAATTCCTATGTAGATCAAATCCCTTAATATTAAATCTCGTAAATTTTAAGAACAAAAAAAATCCCTTAATATTAAATCTCGTAAATTTTAAGAACAAAAAAAAAAAAAAAAAAATTAAGAACAGCATGTTCTTTCAATAATTAATTCATGACCCTTAACCGGTCGTCATACACCGTAATGCAAAAATCCTTTTCATGGTTAGCAGTTGACCATTAAACCTCTTCTTTACTGAGCACATGACATAAAAACCAATTATTTTGAAAAAAAATTCTCAGAAAGATAAGCTGACGACGACCTCCTCAGAGACCGAAAGATCCCGCTTGAGTTTCTGAATAATTTTCCAAATAATGGGTTTATAAAGCAAACTAATACACACACACACACACACACACACACAAACACACACACACACACACACACACACACACACACACACACACACACACACACACATTATAGTTATGCAATTGTTCATATATGTTCATTGCCTAGCATAGACTGAGTACAGAATACTCATAGGAGCGAGAGTAAGGATAAGGGAAGATCGCGGGCGTTGATTCCTGGTCAGGAAGGCTGAAGTCTTCCTAACCACTTAAAATTATTGTATAAGTCACAGCAGAACATGTTAATGTGTTCACCGGTGATTTTTGTCTTAATTAACATGCTCCTCGGAAACGTATGTAATAACCTTAAGAAATTACTGACACTCAGTCTACCTTAACTTTTAATTACCTGACATCATCTGCACTTAAATGTCTCGATCCTATACACGAGTTCTAAGTACTCAATAACGCTTCTGAAAATGTGTGAACAGTTATAATAGAGTTTAAGCATTCCCAAATTCTTCAGTTTCACACTCATGAATCCAATAATATGAAGAAGGAATCATATATATATATATATATATATATATATATATATATATATATATAAAGCACAATAAACACGTGATTACAAATATATAAAAATACCAGTGAAAATAGGAAAAACACCTGATCACTTTCATGTTCTTACACACATATCTCCAGAGGAATTGGAAGAAGAGGCAAGAGAAGCACATTTTGTGTTAAAACACTGAGATAACACCTCCCTCAGATCAGGTAACAACTCACCCACTAAGGTGCTACCTAACTCGAAACACACTGTAGGAAGCCTACTGGTTCACAATCCTACCAACCACACATACATATGGCCAACATATGTATAAAATTTAAGACAAATTGTTCATTTGACAAACAACATACACTGTGTTTTTGTGAATTTACCTTTAAGATTATGAACAATATTCTGGATTACAAAACTGTCAAGTTTATAGAGTCTACAACTTAAGTTTGAAATATGTTGTGCATCATGCTTAATAAGAGATAATTCTACAATGTTACGTTGAACTGTAGAATTACAGTGAAGTAATTCTTTGGAATTTGTACAATCTACACAATGGCCTATATCTCTTACATGGATGAACAATGTGAGAGATACAGGTCATTGTGTAGACTGGACTAATAAAAAGAATTAGTCCAGTCAAACGAAATATTGTGGAATTATCTCTTATTAATCATAATGCACAACGTATTTCAAATTTAAGTTCTAGACTCTATAAACCTCACAATTTTGTAGTCCAGAATATTGTTCATAATCTTAAAGCTAAAAATATTTTTCGAATAAATACAGCGTATGTTTTTCGTCAAATGAACAATTTGTCTTGAATTTTACACAAATCTTAGCCAAATGTATGTGTGGTTGTTAGGACTGTGGACCAGTAGGCCTCCTCCATTGTATTATGAGCTAGGTAGCACCTTAGTGGGTGAGTTGTTACCTGATCTGAGGGAGGTACAACCTAAGTGTTTAACTCATAAAATGTGCTTCTCTTGCCTCTCCTTTGAATTCCTCTGAAGATGTGTGTAGGCACATGAAAGCGATCAGGTGTTTTTTCCTATTTTCACTGTAGTAATATAATATAAAATATATATATATATATATATATATATATATATATATATATATATATATATATATATATATATATATATATATAATATTCATATCACGCGTTTATTGTGATTTCCTCTACATATAAGACATAATGGAATCGCAAAACACATTATCTCAAACATACGAATATGAAAAAAATAACTACAGTGAAAGAACAATTATTATTTTTTTTCACCTTTGTGACCTCAAAGAGAGTGGGGTAAAGCAGTGATACACTAACATGTGTGAGGATGCAATATTGAATGTGAGTGGCCATGATGACTCATCCGCTTCACATCATTTCATGCCATGTTTACTGAAATAACACACAATTTTTTTAAAGTACAAAAATTAGAAATATTTACCAAGGATATCACAAGATTAAACAAAGGTTCACTGATGCAACTCATGAAATCAGTTATCGAGTCTCAGATTTTTTTTTTTATTATTAATTTTTAATTTTAGGCATTTTCGTAATGATTAGAACAAATGCCGTGCCTGAACAACCCAGGAATCATGTTGACAATGTTTCAGTTGCCCTTGGTAATGCCTAATTCAGTTATATTACTGTCATCGAATGAATTAGAAACTGTGATTGTTTAATGTTTGACCAGTCAAATGAATGTTAAAAATTCTTTTAAGATGATGAACACTGCACTTGAGGATTGGCACACTTCCTTCAGAACATTGCTGATGTTTTACTCTTTTTAAGTCAAATTTATATTGGGTCTTCATTCTCTGAAGATATTTGCAAATGTCTTTTTCGGGTAATGAAGTCTTTCAATTTAAATATGATTTTCAAGAACTCGCGCTGTGTTAAAAATGTGCATGTTAAAACCCCAATTATTATTATTTTATAAACAAGCAAATAATATTTTCATAAGTTTCTTTAGCAGTCCCTTTAATGTTACTGGCTAACAAACTTGCTTCGTAATGTTCTTGGGAAACCTCAGCAATTTTTGTAAATTCTTTGGTTTGTGTACTGTAAAATTATGTAATTATGTGTTCAGCTCATTAAACATAATAGGAGCACTACAAATAAGTATTCCTATTTTCTTAAGAGATTTTTCGCTACATATATTGCAAGTATATCATGGTGCTGTGTGATAGTCCTTCCATGATGTCATGTGCATGAGTTAACGTGACTATACACATCTTCCATTTCTTCTTAGGTCATATAATTAAATATGTTCAGTGCGTACCTCATCCTTTTTTTGAGTGTTGTAAAGGATGAAAGTACCTAATCATACAGAATATCCTTAATATATTCATCCTCGACACAGTCAGTATATTGGCGCTTATTCTGTTTTTAATCTGACAAACATGTGTTTATACAAGTTTAATGCGATTAGTATGCTGTCACTAATTCTAAATCTTCTACACATAACATGCGTCCTTATACCATAATAACCTTAGATTTAACGAGTACGTTATTCTTACTTTGTCTTACATTGCATATTATACAATGTTTATACATTATATAGATAGCCTTATACAGTATATTTAAACTGAAGTTTACACTCCTTTTAATATTCACCTGCCTGTTTTTCCTATTCATTGCCCTTTAAATTGATGTATATTTGACTGTACACACGATCTTTTCTTTGAGACTAATACAAACCTAATATACCTCCTCTGTGGCCTTGAGCACACGCACCCTATATATAGTCTAAAGTACACGCACCTTATCTATGGTCTAAAGTACACGCACTTTATGGCAATCATTCACTCCATGCACTTTAGTTATGGTCTAGGGTACAGATACCTTATCTATGGTCTGGAATACACGTACTTTTCTATGGCAATCATTCAGAATATGCTCTCTATATACTGCCTATACTACACTCATTTTATCTTTAACGTGGACTACACATAAGCCACCCACATGAAGAACAAATCCCTTTGAAACACATCCAGATGCGCTTATTCACAAATTACATTTTACTGCATACTTCTGCTTGACCAATAGTCTGTGCGACAGGAATCCAACAGGAACGATGTGTATCTTAAATTACATTAGATAAAGCCAAGAAAAACATGCTACAATGAGATTTAATCTTAAGTTCAGCAAAAGCAAAGATCAAGTTCACATGCGCTAATAATGCTTAATAATAATAAATTTTACTATCATTCGTTGCCCTGCAGTTCCATCACGCCACAAAACGTTTAACCTCAAGATCATTTAAGTACGAAAGCACACTATGGCACTACTAGTAGGACTCGGCTAAGAGAAATATACAAAGACAAGGCAAACAAAAATGGCGTATCCTAGGTTTAACAGTATTGGTTTGGGTGTGAATGTGGGTGTTGGTGTAAGCAATGGTGTGAATGTTGGTACTGATGTGGGTTTAGGTATGAATATTGATGTCGTTTGAGTGCTAGAGTAGTTGTTGATTTTAGTACGGGTACTGAGTGGTTCGTGTGAGTGTTGGCCTTCCATTTACTCTCACTTGCAAAACATTAAGATGCAAAACAACATTACACTCACAGCCATTTGTGTTGTGTTGATGTGGCAGACACCTGGAAATTTATTGTGCAGATATGTGTACAGTATTAGTATATGGAGGGAAAGTATCAGGGTTTCATAAACAAATACTCGATATGTCTATTTCATAACCTACTAAATTCACTCTCAAAAACGAATTTTAAGTTCTAGATTTAATACGCAAAAAGAAACTTGTGACCAGAGATTGAGATGAGATCGACTTTAGGATACTGATGCCGCACTTGCTCGACAGGCATTCACTCCTCTATACTGATTATACTTCCATTTAAAAATATATAACTTATTCTTGTATGACCTGTACATTCTTCTTACTCTACAACACAGTTAGTTATCCTAAAAAATAAACTAAAACAATTATTTTATCCTTTAATTACTCTTATTATACCTACAGTACAATTTTAACTATATATATATATATATATATATATATATATACACATAAACTTGAAATTTCTTATAAACCTTCCCGACGTTTGTTCACTACACAGCACTTTAACCTATGATTATGTGATAATTCTTAACCTAAAATATAAGACAAAGCTGATATACATTTAGAAAGAGGAATGAAGATAATATGTATACAAGAAGCCAGCTACCTTGAGCATTCTCCGGTTTTCTTCATGGATTCTTCCTTTATACAGCGCGTTTGTCTCGTGTCTTCGCACCCATTCTTTTCTTTTTTTCCATTATATATTTACTTAGCAGCATGTTATTTGCGTTCAATTATTATTTTCCTATTCACTGTTTTCTTTCTCCTGTGCTTATTATTTTTAGCATCCTCTTTTTTTTACACCTTCATATTCCTCCTTTATCAACATTCTTTCTCATTCCTATCTGTTCTTGTTTCCTTTTTATGTAATCTCAACATTCTCATTTCAGCAAGTCCGAAATTTTTCTCATTCATAGATTTATTTTGTAACTTTAT
This sequence comes from Cherax destructor, assembly GCA_009830355.1. Lineage (NCBI taxonomy): Eukaryota > Metazoa > Arthropoda > Malacostraca > Decapoda > Parastacidae > Cherax > Cherax destructor. Next base: position 213,650 of record WNWK01001233.1, on the reverse strand, counting down.
CCTTTGGCCACGTTTCTTTATCCCCTTGATTATTGCCTTATCTTGGCATGGGAACTAAACCTCTTGAAATCTAAGGGTTAATCCTAGCTTTAAAATTAATTTTATTCTAGCTTGTCTTCTTCAATTAATCCTTGCCTGACCATTAGATTATCCACGAGTGTCTCTCTTACATTTTCTCTTATTTGATTTTATTCATACCCGACTCAAAGATTTTATCCTAGCATGATATTTTTATCCTAGCTTGTAAATATTTTATCCTTGTTTGATCCTTACTTTATCCAGCTCGACTTTTTTTAGTTTTAGCCCAACTTGTCCGGTAGATATTATATTTGCTTGATTCTTGGGTGTTATCCTAGTTTGACCATTAAATTTGATCCTACCTTTTCATCTTAGCTAGTCCTTCATATTTTATCATAGCTTGACCGATAGAGCTTATCCTAGCATTGTCCTTAGATTTTATTTTAATTTGTTCAAGATTTTATCTTGGCTTGTATTTTGGATATTATCCTGGCCTGGCTTACATTTTATATTGTATCCTATTTTTTCCCTTACATTTTATCCTAGCGTGTTCCTTAGATTTTATCCTAACTTGTCCCGGATATTTTATCCTTGCTTGATGCTTACATTTTATCCTAGTTTGACACATATCCTAGCTTTTTCCTTAGATTTTATCCCTAAGTGTCCTTTGTTTACTTATCCATCGTTCCACTTTATCCTTGATATTTGTATCCTTATCCCTTGATTTTTTATTAATTTTTTTTATCTGAATCTATCCTTACTTGTACGTTCCTTGTTCATTGACTTTATCCTTCCCTATCCATTCACTTGAATCATGATTGGTGCTTGCTTATCTCTTGAGTCTTTGCTTAATCTTTGACACTTCCTTACTTTGCTCACCTTTAATGTTGTTTAACTTGTCTAGTCCTTGCTTAATATTAAAGTTATTATATCCTTGCTTGTTACATTATCTTTGCTTATTTTTTTTCAACCATTCTTAATCCTTCATTTTATCCTTGTGTTTAGTCCATGGTTTTATCCTTGCATTATTCTCGGTTTTATCATTATCATTGGTTATATAATTCACTATTAATTGGCTTTATCCTTGCTTAATCCTTAGTTATATTCTCTTAGAAACATTGTTTTCATTTCCCTTAATCGCTGATTTTTTTTTACCTTACTTAATCCTTAGTTTTATCCTTCAATAATCCTTGGTTATACCTCTAGTTTAATCCTTTTCATTCTTGCTTTGTCCTTGATTTTATCCTGGTTTGATCCTTGCCTTTTCCTTTATTTTGTCCTGGTTTAATCCTTGCCTTTTCTTTTCTTTTATCCTGTTTTAATCCTTGCCTTTTCCTTTATTTTATCCTGCTTTAATCTTTGCTTTTTGTTTGATTTTATCCTGGTTTAATTATTTTCATTCTTGCCTTTTCCTTGATTTTATCCTGGTTTAATAATTTTCACCCTATACTTTTCATCCTTGCTTTTATCATGGTTTAATCCATTTCATCCTTTCTTTTTCTTTGATTTTATCCTGGTTTCTTTCATTTTTGCTTTTTCCTTGATCTTATCCTGGTTTAATCCTTCCTTTTTATTTGATTTCATCCTGGTTTAATTCTTTTCATTCTTGCATTTTCCTTGAATTTATCCTGGTTTAATAATTTTCATCCTTGATTTTATCATGGTTTAATCCATTTCATTCTTGCCTTTTCCTTGATTTTATCCTGGTTTAATTCTTTTCATTCTTGCTTTTTCCTTGATTTTATCCTGGTTTAATCCTTTTCATCCTTGCTTTTTCCTTGATTTCATCCTGGTTTAATTCTTTTCATTCTTGCTTTATCCTTCATTTTATCCTGGTTTAATCCTTTTCATTCTTGCATTTTCCTTGATTTTATCCTTGCTAAATCCGTAATTTCACCTTTAAACATTGGTTTTATCCAATCTTAATCCTAGATTTTCTTTATCATTTTTAAACATTGGTTTTACACCTGCTTAATCGTTGGTTTTATCCTAGCTTAATCCTTATTATCTTTCTTTTATTCTTATTGTTAAATCTCAGCTTGTATTTTTTTTTTCCCTTGGATTTAACTTAATCTTTAGTTTTATCCTTGCTTGGTTTTATCCTTCTCGTTATTGCTTTGCTTAATCATTGGTTATATCCTTGCTTATACCTTGGTATTATCCTTGCCTAATCCTTGGCTTTATCCTTCATCAATCTTTGCTTTATCCTGATTATAGCCTTGCTTAACTCTGATTTTATCTTTGCTTAGTCCTTGGGTTTATCCTTGCTTAATCTTGGTTTTATCCTTGCTTAATCTAGTTTTACCGTTTGTCTTTCTTAGTTTTACTTTTCATTAATCTCCTTGCTTAACTGTTTTATCCTTGGCTAACCTTTGGTTTTCCTTGCTTAATCCTTGATTTCATCCTTATTTAATCACTTGCTTAATCATTTGTTTTGCCTTTGCTTAATCCTTAACTACCCTTAATGGATCCTTGGTTTTCTCTTTGGATAATTATTGATTTTATCTATGGTTTTTCATAATATTTGGGTTTATCCTTGCTTATTAATCCTTAATGTTTAACCCCTGCTTAATCCTTGGATAATCATTGATTTTTATCTTTGCTTAATCTATGGTTTTATCCTGCTTATGATCTTTGATTTTACCTTTGCATCTAATCCTTAATTTTACCCTTGCTTAATCCATCTTTGGTTTCACTACTGGTAATTAATTTATTTTATACTTGCTTAATCCTTGTTTTTTTCCTTGCTTAAGCCTTTATTCCTGCTTAATACTTTATCCTTTCTTAAGCCTATATGTTAAATTCTTTGTATTACCCTGGTTCAATCTTTTATCCTTGTTTAATTATCTGTATTACACTTAATCCTTGTTTTTATCCTTGCTAACCTTTTATTCTTCATAAATTCCTGGTTTTTCCTAAATTTTTATCCTTACTAAATCGTTATTTCTTGGAGTTATCCATTCGTAAAATCTTGTATTTTTTCAAAATCCTTGCTTAATCTTTGGTTTTATCCTTGTCAAAGCTTTTATCATTGGTTATTCCTTGTTTTTTCTGTTGTTTACCTCAATCCTGTATTTAACCCCACTTAAACCATGGCTTTACCTCTTCTTAATCCATTTCTCACCCTGCTTAATCCTGGATCTATTCGTTCTATTTTCTCTGAATTTAATCTTGTTTGTTTTCATCGTTTATTTGAATATTTTTATTATTGTTTATTTTACTATTCATCCTATTTTCCTATCCATTCTTATATTTTATTATCCATCCTATTTTATTATCCGTCCTTATATTATCCATCCTATTTTATTATCCGTCCTTATATTATCCATCCTCATTTTATTATCCATCCTTATATTTTATTATACATCCTGGTATTTTATTATCCATCCTGGTATTCTATTATCCATCCTGATATTTTATTATCCATTCTTACAATTTTATCCTTAAAAAATTATTATCCATCTATATATTTCAAACCTGAACAGTCCATGACTTTTATTTTCCTCCCTTTCCACTATTTTAATCGTAAATATTAATTATCTTTTATTTTTTATCCCTGCATAGTTCTTGACGTTATCCCTGTTTATTCGTCTATTTTTTTCCCTGGTGTATCCCTTTGCTTTATTCACATACTCACGCCACCTTTTACTTTATTTCATCGTCAGACACTCGTTGGTTATCCTGAAAAACCCTTTCAAGTTATCCTAAAACACCCTTGAACGTTATCCTCACAAACAGCTGAACTTTAACCTCGACACCTCCTTATCCCACATCCCTTAATCTTTATCCCACACCCCTTAATCCTTTTCCCACATCCCTTAATCCTTATCCCACACCCCTTAATCCTTATCCCACGTCCCTTAATCTTTATCCCACAACCCTTAATTATCACATACCAATTAACCCCTATCCCCCACACCTAAACTGTTAACTTTATCCTACCACACATTTAACTCAGATCTTACACACCCTTTTATTCTACCACATCCCTTTATCCTAGGACACCCCTCTTAGTTTTTTTTATTCTATTACACCCCTTAATTCAAAGATGCCTATCCTTGAGTTGTATCATCGCTTATTACTTAGTTTTATCCTTGCATATCCCTTCAGTTTATTTTGTCTTCCTTGCTTATTCATTATAATCCGTTTACTATTCCTATCTCTTAAATCGTTACAACTGCTTTTCTTTAGCTTTCATTATATATATATATATATATATATATATATATATATATATATATATATATATATATATATATATATATATATATATTCATTTTGATTCTTTCGCTTGGTTTTCTCTTAATTATCGATTCTATTTCTTATCTTTCGTTTTTTCCACGCTTACCGCTCGCTTATCCTTCGATTATTGTCTTACAATCTGTTCTTAACCCTTTGATGCAATCCTCTCCTACTTCTTGACTTCTTTCTTGTTTGCCTACTTATTTCATCTTCATTTTGTACCTAATTTTCATGTCACCACTTATTACCACCCCCGCATTATTTGCGTCATAATAGTTGACTTTTAAATATAGTATTTTTCTGTGCCTCACCCAAATACTCCGGTGTCCCAAAAGGCTTGCCGGAGTTTGTGCCGGGGAGGGAGGAGGATGAAGGGGGCTAATATTTACTTCTGTCGGCCATGAGAGTGAAGACTTTGTAATACTAAACTGATAAACTTTCAAAAGAAAAAAATGTCGGAGTGTTAAACCTAATGACAGTAATTATTAATCACGAAAATAAACTACTAGTGTTAACCGTAATTCGTACTCTTTGTTAGAATGATAATAGTGTAAAATGTTAGTTCATATATATATATTTGACATTAAAGTAATTATTTTAAATTTGATCTTTTTTGTTATTCGTATCACGTCATGTGGGTAGTAATGAAATATAATTTCTTCAAATGTTTCCGAATGTTCTTTCAGCTTCGTCAATTAGACGACCACTTTAGCCACCTTAAAGAAAGAGAAAGTTCGATGTGAATAGTTTATGTAAGTGTGGGAAGGCTAAGATCATATAGAGGTCAGCGATCCTAGTGCTGCCATCACCCAAGCTCACACCTACCACCTGTATGCCTGCCTTCATCGGAATGATTTTGTACAGCTGTTACAGTGAACATAGTACGAGTTGTAATTCTCATTTCTGTTCGAGTCCTAGTAACTGAGTGCTTCCCTTCAAACAATTTAATTGTGTCTCTAGCACTGACCTTTACATTAATCATCAGAAAGTAGTCCCTTCTATATGAAGCTGCAAGTAAAAGTAGACTGAGGTAGTTGTTATATTCTAATTATTGTTCTTATGATGCAGCTGCCAGATAACAACCTCCTCAACCTACTTGAAGCATCATATATGACACTACAACTCAACGAATAACATGAAAGTGAACGTTAGAAACACACAAGCAGTTTGAAGGGTAGCACACAACTACTAGGAATCCATGAGACACAGAGCAAGAACAGACTTTAATGTAACAACCGCGTCAAACTAATTAGACGAAAGACAGGCAGACAGGTGGCAGGAGTGAGATCAAGTGGTGGCAGTGCCAGGATCAGCTTATCTGTATATTAATACCTTCTCACACCTTTAGGCAGGCTATTCACGAATTTTCTTTGACCTGAAAGTAACCAATAGTACCCAAATGGCGCACCCAAAGTAAGAAATCGGAAATTTTAGAGAAACTTTATTTTTTAACTGTGATAATTTGCAATAAGTAGTTAGAAAAAGTTAAAGCTTGAGGAATTATCTAAATATTACAAATGCAGACATATTTTCAACTAGGTTTGTGTATGTGCATGTGTTCGTATTTGTGCTATTTTTACTGTAACAAAAATTCTAGCGGCCAAGTGGACTAGCAAACTGCGGGTGAGACAAAGCCTCTGTAACCAATACATAATGGCCAAGGATGAACAAGAGAAATATTAGCCCACCGGCACATCCACTGCTAGCAATGTCCCACGCTCAGGAAGAGGCTACACTCCTCAATGCTGTGAAGCTGTGGGAAGGAAATGTCTTGAAAAGTTTTGTTGTATGTAGAGAAAAATCTAAATTATCGGGGATTTATATTCAGAGAATGACTAAAAAATAAGGTATTGTTTCTATGTAGAAAGCATCTACTAAAAGCAAAGTTCTCTTTCTATAGACATTTGAAATAAATGAGGTGTTTTATATGCAGATTAATATCCTTAAGAAATAAGTATTTGAATGCAGAGAATATCTTAATGTAACAAATTCTAAGAATAGAGCACATTAAAGAAGCCAAGATTGCCTACGTCGACACTGCATAATTAAGCAGAGAATGTATTAAAAAAACAAGTTTTATATTCTATTTAGGGTTATTGTTATATAAAAGAAAATCAGAAGTGAGGTATATTCCTACGAAGACATCAGAATCAATCTTATCGTATAATGGCATTTTTCTGGAAGCAGCTTCTCTTGATCGTCATCAGTATAGTGATTTAAACAAAATCTAGTGTATGCAATAGCTATCTAGAGATATATATAGTTGAAACAGATTTGACTAGGCCAGCATGGTGATGTGGTGCGAGCACTGGACTGGGTTGCCATGGGTTCAAATTCTGTCTGTTTCATGACATATTTCCCATCATGTTATTACGATTTCGCGAGTCAAAAATCTTCTATATGAATGAAAAATCGAGGAAATTCTTATTCTGTAGGTGTCTCTACTCACACGGGACAATTTGCAGAGTTCATCTCGGCACAAAATTATCCTTGAAATTAAACAAATCAGAAGAACCTGAAATAGTTGGCATGTTCATACGTGATGACTTCTAAGTGAAACTAAAAAGAATATACATCTAGGAACTTAACAGTAATATATATATATATATAATATAAATGTTTATGTACATACAGTAAGCACTGTCATTCTTCAGACAGTTATCTCCAGGGCCTCTTACGTTAGTGCCAGGGCCTCTTACGTTAGTGCCAGGGCCTCTTACGTTAGTGCCAGGGCCTATTACGTTAGTGCCAGGGCCTCTTACGTTAGTGCCAGGGCCTCTTACGTTAGTGTCAGGGCCTCTTACGTTAGTGCCAGGGCCTCTTACGTTAGTGCCAGGGTTTGTGAAGACTTGTTATGGCTTTCATTACAATTTTGCCGCTATTAAGATCTTTACCGCTTTTACCCATCTTAGCATTATAGTGCTGATATTAAAATTATGAGCTCAAATATTAGAATTGTTTTTTAAAGTCTAAACAAGCATGAAGAAAAATATACCTCACTGTGAAAATAATGATGAATTACAAGGGTAACATGATTAAATATGTTGTAATTATAATATGTAGGTGTTAAAATGCAATTAATATTCTAGAAATGTCTTGCTCTTCAAAAAAAAAAAGTATACCTTTCTATTTATTTATATAACACTATGTAAACAATTTTGGATTAATACCTTTAAACAACCTACTTCTAACACACAGTACACAACAACACATGCAGGTAAATATTACATACAGGTTTTTGACACCGTCTGAAACCTAATTTCCACACACGCACACTCTCTAGCACTGGATTAATATTAATTACAAATGCAATTTCGGGGTATTTGTCACTTAGTTTTGCTAGCAAACCAAAATTCTGTGCTCTGCACCCAACGCTGTACAATATAATGAGCAGAATTCCAGCGGATTGCATAAGTTCATTCTCCAAACTCATACACTTCATTTTATATCTTAAGCAGTTTGTGCCGTTTTCTATTTCCTCAGCAATATGTGCCAATTTGTATTACCTGAGTAATATTCGCCGTTTTCTGTCTCCCAAGTTATATGCGTCGTGTTCTATTTCCCCAGTTATATGCGTCGTTTTCTACTAACCATATCGTATGGATCGTTTTCTATCAGCAGAACTACATGTGTTGTTTTCAATCTCTCAGACTGTATGTACTGTTTACTGTTTCTTGAACTAAATGCTTCCTTTTCTATTATCCATATTGTATGCATCGGTTTATATTATCTAAGAATCTTAGTATGAGCTGTTTTCTGTCCCCGGATCTATATACGTACGGACTTGTTATATCAGCCACCTGCATCCTTCACGATCTTTTAGAAAGGATTATCTTCATTTCTCAACCTTACTGTCTTTATTCTATGAACATTCATTAGCTACTTTTCAATTCCATCCCTTATTCTGTCGTACAGGTTTGCTATATACATTAATGAACATTTTTCTTGACACGATACTTGCGCTAAAGCTTACATACGTTTGTTATACATGAATATTCTTAAAAATAATACAATACTCACTACATATATCCCGGCAAAATACCACATATAGACTTTAAATCTATATATTCCTTAACACTAAACCCTTAAACCTATTTTGTCTTCAAATACTCCTCTCATCACTTAACCCTTAATCTAACTTGCCTAAAAGTTCTCCTATCATCAATATATCCTAAAAGCTATCTTGCCTATGAAGTTCTCCTCTCAGCGCTAAACCATTAACTCTGTTGGGGTTTGAAGTTCTCTTATCATCTTTAATCTCTTAAGTCTATGTTATGTTAAAGTGCTCTTTTCGTCACTAAATCCTTTTATCTATCTTGCCTTAGAGTTCTCGTTTCATCCTCACCCTTAAATCTATATTTCCTTGAAGTTCTCATTTCATCCTTAAACTCTTAAATATATCCTGCTTAATGTTCTCGTTTCATCACTAAGCCCTTAAATCTATCCTGCCTTAAAGTTCTCGTGTCATCCCGAAACTGTTAAATCTATCTTGCTTTTAAAGTTCTCGCTTCATCCCGAAACTTTTAGATCTATCATGCCTTAATGTTTTTTTTTCCATCACTAAGCCCCTTAAATCTATCGTGTCTTTAAACTTTTCTTTTGTCTTAAATTTTACTCTAATGTTTTCCTTTCATCCTTAAATATATCTTGCTTTAAATTTCCCCTTTCGTCGTGAATCCCTTAAACTTATTTTGTCTCAAATTTCTCCTTTCATCCTTAAATCCTAAAATCTAATATGCCTTAAAATTATTTCAACACTAAACGCTTAAATCTATATTTTGTTCAGGTTCTCATCTCATAACTAGGTTATCTTTTCATCAATAAATTCTTTAATCTCTTGCTTTAATTCTCCGTAAAATTTACAAACACTGATGTCACTAGTTCCGTTTCATTTCTTATTTTGTGATACCATAAGATCATCCAAGTCATATCTTTCAAATCCACCATTTCTTCCCAATAATTAAAATTATTTGATTTAAAATTCTGATTTCATTTCGCAAATTTTCTTACTTACCACCTGTTCTACCTATACATGTTTTCAAATTTCTTAAGTTCTTACCTGTCCATTTATTATATTATCCTTTCGTGTAATAACCAAGTCAATCACTTTTTTTTTTTTTTAGAAATTTAGAAATTTACAACTTTGATGATTTTTTTTTTTTTCGTGTTGAACATCAACTGAAATACGCACCCGGGCACCATAAAAAAATATATACCTACACTAGTTAATCTATATTTATTTAATATTTTTGTACCATATAATTATTAGACCCATCCTCATTTTACACCGTTCATTTTCTTTTGCATAACCTTCAAATCACTTTAATTTTCCAAACATTTCCTGTTTTCAACAAAAAATTAGGTTACATAAGCCTATAACAACTTAACATCTATCACAAATAAGAACATAAAAAAGGGCGCGACATTAAAATCTGGACGTTTTCACGCGTGGTTATGAGGACGGGTTGGATTAGTTGTTGTAGTGGTATTAGTAGTAGTAGTAGCAGCAGCAGTAGTAGTAGTAAACAGTAGCTGTAGTAGTAGGAAATGAAATACTAGTAGGTAATCAGGATGGATGAAGCAACATGCTGCGGATCTAACTGCTGCTAATTTATGCTGTACATAATTACTTAAACTTAATAAAGCTTCGTTGATGCAATATGAGAATTCCTGTTAATTCTATTGAAGTGCCTCCAACCTTAAAACGAAAGTAAGCTTTGAGCTTAGGCTAAATGGAAAAAAAAAATACGAAATACAAGTGATTTAACATAAAGAAAAAATTGAACTAACGCATTCACTTACATATACGGAAATTTGTATATAAGAAACTGAGCTAAATTTGACAATGTCAAAATACTACACTCCTTCAAGAAAAAAAATCAATATACATGTACATAACATGGGAAGATATAAGTCTACTTAGCAAATCCTATTAAAAATATTCTGTATAATAATACATGCATTAATGAGCCTCAGTTAAGCAAAAAAGAATGTGAAGCAACATATCTTAAAATACTGTGGTAACTGTGCATATTTAGTGGCCTTGGCTTATACGAAACAGAATACTGACAGCGAAACGTATTGTAATAGGAAAAAAAACCAGGTATCTCTTTATCTCTGTTGCTGTTCGTGGGTGGAAACCTGAGGAATTCTGTAAAGCCACTGTAAGTTTTTATAATGAAGTCATATGTGAAATAATTTGAGAAATATATCTAGGTTAGGCTAAATCATTGAGAGATTACTAGGCTTAGTTAGGTCTTTCAAATAAACAACTAGATTTAATTAGGTCTTTGAGAAACAACCAAGATTGGTTGAAGCTTTGAGAATAAACTAAATTTAGTTAGTTGACTAACTGTGTATGCCAAAAAGATATTGTTATTGTTATTTTGTATCAGGTGGGCGGTTAAACTGTAGCTGTAAAGTTTGGTGACTATTTCTTACAAGCCAAGCTCCATGGTGAAAGAAAGCCAAGTGCGCTCTTTCATATGCAATGTTTAGACCTAAACTCTGGCTCAGACTCCTAACCACCACGTTACACAGGAGTTCTCTGAACATTCCGGTCTCGAGTTAAAAATTCTAAGAGAATTCCTAGAAACTTCTTACTAGTAAGATAGCGAGCAATGACTGCAGAGCTTTAGTTGGGAAACAAGGGAGAAAGCTGCAATCTTACAGGCTGGTGGGCATTTACTATTTTATATTTGGGATTGGAATAATAAGTCACACTTCTGTGACTGGAAGAGTTCACAATTAACCCACAAATTTTGGATCGTCTCGAAAATAGTCCCGGACGACTCAAACCGTCGTCTATTTTCGTATCCAATTTGTGGGTTAGCTGTGAGTTGAGTTTGAATAAGACTTGATATATGGGGTTGTAGATTCAAAGTATGTTTATATTGGTTAAAAAAATGTCAACGTGGTTCTGTCTTTTTTTTTTTCTCAATTCATTGATTAATAATACTAATGGAATGACGGAGTATCAGCAAGAGTCACTATTATTACTGTCTACTACTTAAAGGACTACAGATGACAAGTAGATATAAAGTAGTGGCAAAGTAAACTGAGCCATACTGACACTAAAGTTAGCAACAGGCAACGTGACAGGAGTGACGTCACGGCCAGACACCTCACTGGCCAACATGTTATACACGGATGACGTCACTACAGTACGCCACCAATCACGGAATAATAAGAGGATTATTCTTACTCTAATGCATAGTGATATTACACTTGTTGTCGCAAGTACTCCGGAGGTCCAACAAAAGGCAATATAAATGTTGCAATCAGTGTATAAAAGTAGCAAATTTGAGGTCTTTCGTAAAAGCCTCACAGAATAAAGAATGACGCTAAGACGAATGGTAAAAAATGGAAGAGATTTCCCAAGTAAAAGAAGAAAACAACAAAAGTTACCAAGATTCAGCTTTTCAAACAGGAGGGACTGTCCGGACTACAAAAAATAATGGCAAACAAAAAGTTATTGTTCTCCCTATATACATTACACAAGGTATCAATCAGTGTCTTCCTATTCCAGACTCCATGTTGAAAGGCTGAAGTTTTAATGTTGCAGCATATTTACAATTTACACTGTTATCCCCCTCCCCTTATAAAGTTATAAGACCTTTCCAGTGAGGAGCTGGGTGCGTATTTCAGCAGACACATTGTAAAATAGGTTCAAAACGTTCTCGTACATGTACATATTTTTTTGGTATATACTATATGCCATTTATTTTTCATAACACATACACACAAATAATATATATATATATATATATATATATATATATATATATATATATAATGTATGTATAATTTGTTATTGTGATATTTCATTCTTAAAGGCATTCAGACTTTTATTCAGGAATATATGTATGTGATAAATATAACAAAGTTCTTTTTAACTTTTTTTAGTTTTTACGTTTGTTTCAACAACATAAATTATTCATGTTTTCCTGTGCCAAAACGTCGATGCTATTTCAAACTCGCGTGAATAACTTCGTTGCATCCAGTTGTAAATTCATCTGAATAACACTGCTCTGTCATGTATTATAAACAAAAAGTAAAGTTTCGATTCCCGCTTTATTTGTTATTTTTCGTAAACTTAAAAAGAGAAGCAGTTCTTACTGCCTAAAGATTCCTTACAACCTATGTGTGCGCATGTTTTTCCCTATGCTTGTAGTCTCCTGGCTTCAGTACTTAGTCATAAAATTCCTTATAGTTCTCCATTGGTTGTCGCAGAGTTCCTCCTTTTAAATCCCGGGTGTTTGAGTGGTTTTCATTAAGGTTTGTTGTGTTATGTAGTGTCAAGAACGATTCATCGGACTGGGACCTGGATATCAGACACTTCTCTAATGTTATTTTTTTCCTTTCTGCTATTTTAGGCGACTTTAATCATTTGTTCTGCTTAACGTTTGTATCTATTTTTGTACCATTTTTTTGAGGCAAGTCATTTTATATTTATAAAACACAGTTTTCATGTTATTGGTCTAGTATCTTTACACAATTCGTAATACTCCCAAATCTATAGTGTTAATTGCTTATACAGTAAACTATAATGATATATATGTAGGATAAATGTTTGCTTGCACATCCAACATGACACATGTTCCCCTATCTAACTCGTTTAGAATAACTTGTAACATTTCTTATACAATATTTACAACCCTTATTTCTATGAATTGTTTCTCAAGTCTTTTCGGCAATTACACTCCTCGCTGTTCTGTTATGTACCTCTTTGTGTTATTTTTTCCTCTAGTCCTCCTTAAAGCTGTTTAACTAATCTAATTTTACTGTCTGCTTCCTTTCCGAAATTTGTTTCTCAGTCTGATTTTGATCTGTTTCACTGTTTACTAACGTGTATTACGCATTCCGTAAATTCCTCTTGTCGCTCGTAATACATGTATTCCACATAAATCTCCCTTTCTCTTGATCAACTCTGTCACTCACCTGTCTGCATATTTCATTAAATATCTTTTAATTACTGTTCTTCCACAAGACACCCATATACTATTCACTCAACGAACGCGCGCGCGCGCATACACACACACACACACACACACACACACACACACACACACACACATTCTCTCTCTCTCTCTCTCGCTCTCGCTCTGTGTTCTTGGCTTGTCTGAGGTTCTTAAGTCTAATGGTTCATACCGTCATTCCTCACCTACAATTTTTTTGTATTTTTTGTTTGTCTCACTGTTATAGTTTATTAGGATTTTATCAGTCATTTATGCTTTGTTTTTTGTGTTTTTAAAGAAAACAGAACTTTGTTTTTTTAGAAATGCTAAACTTAGCAACCTCTCATTTAAGAACAAAGACGGCCTCTGGTGGAACGTTAAGCAGATATACGTACACAGAAGTGTGTAACCCCAATTTTGCCAGAGTGGATAGATTGTTAATCTATACTTGAAGTTACAATAACTGACAAGATTTTATACATCATTTATTTAAGGAAAATTGAATTCTAGAAGGGAAGGTTTTAGAAAATGTGGGTTGTGCGGGTTTGAGGATGGAGAGATAGAAAGCCTTACCAGCGGGTTCTGACCCTATTGGCAGCAAAATTCTTAAAACTGACCCTGAAACCGGTAGCAGGAGAGCAAGCAGCCCACCGCTAGTTATTTTTTTCAACCTAAACCAAGTATAAAACTAAGGCAAATCACCTCGTATGCAAACTAATGTTATAATAATAATAATAATAATAATAATAATAATAATAATAATAATAATAATAATAATAATAATAATGCATTTTGCTTTATCCAACTCTTAGGATTAGCTTACTGAGCAATGTTTCCACTCTTTGTGAGGCAGCTCTGGAAAACACCCACCAACACCCTACTCCAAGCTACATACACCACTACCCAAGTAGCAACTCTCAAACACATCCACCAATAAACTACTCTACCCTGCACTAGTACCCACCAATACAAGAAGCTCTTTATTGTAAGTAATGATGTGGGGAATAAAAAAAAATAGCAGATATCTACATTCTACAGTAAGCCTCTGTGCGCCCCTCCTCCAATTCACTCTACGTAGATACCTATTACTGACTTAACCCATATTCTCATTCTCTCTTCCCCCACACTTTCTCATCGCTCACTTTCCCCTTTCTTCTCATCTTTACCTATATCCTTATTCATCTAATTTCCTTATCCATCCATCTTCCCTTCCCCGTCCAAACCCCTACTACCTCTGGCTGCAAGAATCAATACAGTGACCTTGGAAGACGCCAAGGTGAGGGTCAGGTCCGCACTTGATTTTCCTCCCTCAAACACCACCATTTATCTCTTTCACTCTCTCTCTCTTTCTCATATACACCCACATACACAGAGGGCACACACACACACATTCACGGAGCAAAAGTTCACAATGAGAGCAACTATAATTCCTGAGAGAAACAGAGAAGCAACGAAAACTGATAAAGAAAATTGCTTGTTCTTCCTTGTTGAACACTCCTCGGTAAAGTTGTATATAATAACCCAAAATTGATGGCAGAGAAAATGTGCTAATAATTTCCAAGAAATACTGAGTTTCTTAAGAATATAATAACAATGATAATCAGCTTGAAAGAATACATCTATCTACAAATGAGTGATGATTACCTCATGCCTGATATTGTAGTCTATGGAATAGATTATTAATTTATTATTATTATTATTATTAAAATTATTATTGTTGCTGTACTTATGCTTATGTAAAGAGCATGGATCATTCAGAGCAAAAAGAATGGCCGAGGCTTGATCCTCTGTCAACTCGACAAGAACTCTGTCACTTGGGTACCGTTAAGAAAGAGAGAACAACGAGGTGATGTTATCTGGGAAGGGGCTATAGAGTAGAGTTATTAACTTAGCTGAAGAAGAGAACGCTGAGGTGATGTTATCACAGTGAGACGAAGGGGAGGGCAACTGACAAAGAATTCTTGGCCCACAAGCGTTTAATATTGCCGTCTTTTTTATGTTTTTATTTTTATTTTTCTCTGCAGACACCAGAACGTTAATAGATTACTACTGTTTTTATTTAAGAGATATTTTGAGTTTGGTCCCTTCCTGCTATGCAACAGATATACTGCCTTACCTCAGCCAGCGTCACACCCCCCACCACTGCCGCACACCGCGTCGTCACACCCCTACCACTACCGCACACCACATCACACCCATACCACTGCCGCTTACCAGCGTCGCGCTACCACCTCCACTGCCACACTAGCGTCACACCACTACTACCAAACACTAACGCCACACCATTATTGACACACCACTGCCACACACCAGCGTCACACCACCACCTCTGCCACACTAGCGTCACACACCATTTTTTTTTTATTTAAAACAGTATACACAATACATATATATGGTAAGCATTCCTTTTCACACACACCATTACCACACACCAGTGTCACGCCACCACCACCACTGCCATACACCAGCGTCACGCCCCAACCACTGCCATACACTAGTGTCACACCACAACCTCTGACATACACCATACATTAACGTCACACCACCATCACCGACACACCCCAACACTGCCACATACCAATCACACCACCATTGCCTCACACCTAAGTCACACCATTACTATCATATACCAGCGGCATACCACCACCACTGCTACACACCATCACACCAGCGCCACACAAGCGTCACACCCCACTGTCTCACACCAGTGCAACACCAGCGTCACAACATCACTACCACACACCATCAGACAACTGCCACACACCACCAGTCCCACACCAACGTCACACCATCGCCTCAAACCGTCACACCACCACCACTGCCGCACTCCAGTGCCACACCACTACCACACACCATTGTCTCGCATCACTATCACACAGGAGAG
The DNA here is from genome assembly GCA_009830355.1 of Cherax destructor. Taxonomy (NCBI): domain Eukaryota; kingdom Metazoa; phylum Arthropoda; class Malacostraca; order Decapoda; family Parastacidae; genus Cherax; species Cherax destructor. The sequence continues at coordinate 197,549 of WNWK01001233.1, read as the reverse complement.
TCACACCAATACAGCACCACCACCACTGTCTTAGACCACTGTTACACACGAGCGTCACACCTCCCCTATAGCACGTCAGTGCAGCCCCATTACTGCTGCATACCACCACTACCACACCAGTATAACATTACCACTGCTACACCAGCGTCACACCACTACTACACACGGACGTCGCACCACTGCCAGATACGAGTGGCACACCACCACCACACACTAGCGTCACACACCAGTTAACACCCACCACCACTATAACACCAGCGTCACACATCACATCGCTGCAGCAACAGCATCACACCCCACTACAACACAGCGTCACACCACCACATCTCTGCAACAACAGCCTCACACCCCAACTACAATACAGCGTCACACCATCACATCGCTGCAACAACAGCATCACACCACCAATGCAACACCAGCGTCACACCACCACCAATGCAACACTAGCGTCACACCACCACCACACAAGCGTCACACCACCACAGTCTGGCACTAGTGTCACAAAATTACTACCACACCAATCACAACACCATTGCCCCAATAGCGTCACATCACTGCCCCACACCACCGGGGCAGTGCCTCACATCAGCGTCACACTGCCATTGCCCCACACAGTCGCACTACCATTGACCTACACCACTGCCACACTACTAGTGCCCCACACCAGCGTCACATCACCAGCACAACTAATTCCATAAAACCACTGTCCCACATCATTATTGCCACACCAGCGTCACACTACACCAACGTCACGCCAACTTTACCACACCAGCGTCACGTCAACACTCCCACACCAGCGTCACGTCAACACTCCCACACCAGCGTCACGTCAACACTACTACACACCATTATCACCACACGTAACTACTACAATACACAAGCATGCCCTTTCCTCCAGTCAACAAAGTATTCAACACACACACACGAGACTTTTCTTGTAACTCTCCAAGGCGGCCCAGGGGATGGTGGGGTGGGTGGTCCAACAACCCTCCTCGTGTCTAACTTTACATGGATGAAGGGATACAAGTACATACACTTAGCACTTTACTGGATATGTTTCAGTCCTGGGATTCGGTTACTCCAAATGAAGGCCCGAGTCCCAGAAACGTAAACGTATCCAAAGATGCCCTATGCACTTGTGTCTTTTCGATCCACACACACATATATATCGCTCTCCACTTGTCATTTTTCCTTAAAGCTGTTACAAAACTTGATTTGAAAATCATTACTCCAAGCCAGCTTGTGTTGTTCTCCATCCACATAATTATTTCTGTCCTCTGACGATACTGCTGCCTCATAAGCAGCGCCCATTACTGAAGCACCTTCTTCAAAGATATATTACATGACCTTTACTTGGGACGTTTCGTTATGCACAGAGCGAAATGTTGTCTCATTAAACTACTGTTTGGCAACGTGCATCTTTTTTCTTCGCCACCTAACAATCCCCCTCTTTTTTACTTAAACTTTCACCTACACATTCCAGTTATTACTGTCTTGCTTCAACTAGATCGACGTTATTTTAACTAAATTATCACGTACCAACATGTAGCACTCTGGCATGGCGAGCCATACTCGTGCATGGGCAGCCACACTCGTGCATGGGCAGCCACACTCGTGCATGGCCAGCCACACTCGTGCATGGCCAGCCACACTCGTGCATGGCCAGCCACACTCGTGCATGGGCAGCCACACTCGTGCATGGACAGCCACACTCGTGCATGGACAGCCACACTCGTACATGGCCAGCCACACTCGTGCATGGCCAGCCACACTCGTCATGCCAGCCACACTCGTGCATGGGCAGCCACACTCGTGCATGGACAGCCACACTCGTGCATGGACAGCCACACTCGTACATGGACAGCCACACTCGTGCATGGCCAACACAAAAATACAAGAGCACAGAAACATCGACACGACAGTTATCTCACACTACCCTACCTTCGCAAATCTTTGAAACGCCCTCAACACTTGGCGTAATCACTGACACTTATTCAGGAATTCTTTAATTCCTCTCGTTACCTCCCCCTTGTTCTCAGTCTCAGCATATATATGCATGAGTAGGCTCTAAATCTGTAGGAATCATGGGTGTTGCATTGTTTTCAATCTGCAGGGAAGTGGAGAGTGCAAGTAGACTCGTGAGTGCAGCCCTGTGCTACGTGCTACTGTAAACCATCTTAAATAAAAAATATATCTACCTGTGTGTCATTTAAATAAACTGACTGGAATTTGATAATCTGTTTTCTTCAACCAGAGGCGTCTTTGTGCTAAATGTTTCGTCTTTCTTATTCTTTCTGACTTCTTTTTCTCCTCTCACCAGTTGCAATCTTTGTTTTTTTTTATAAACTTAGCCTACGTGACAAACATATATCCGAAAAGAAATAGCATTTAAGCTTTTTAAACGTTAAAACGAAAACATCTAACCTACACTACACAACCTAGTAATTTCTAGCATAATATTTTTTTTCTTTAAGCGAGATATTTTATTGGAATTTCCTCCAACACTTTCTAAGGCTACACCAGCATCAACAGGCCCAAGACTTTTTTTCATAAAGACTTATTTTCCTAGAGACATGGGAGGCAATAAGACTTACTGAAAGAGTACCTAGGGCCTATGATGCTGGTTGTCTGATGTGTGTGTGTATATATATGTGTATGTGCGAGTGCATATATATATATATATATATATATATATATATATATAGTTTTAATAAGCAAGGTATGAAGTAAACAATCACCATGAAGAGTTATCACCTAACACACTGCTCTGACCGAGTGGTAGTCACATGACCTCGATTAATCTGAACCTACAACAAATAATGGTATGTGAATACCGATAGGTTGTATGTAGACACAAATTGCAGTCACGTGAAAATTTTAGACGTTTCAATTCAACATAATATAGCAGGGGAAAGATAATTATACAGGCAGGAGTGAGGACAGGTCAGGCGCGGCTGTGATGCGCTAGTTCCTATGATAGGCTTTATTCGCCTATTGTATTGCCAAAAATTTGACCAACTGGAAACCTTCGTTTTTCACTACGGTGTTGGATTTTGAATGACTGCGGCTTCTAATTTTTTTTTTTAAGTTTTTCACCTTCCCTAAAAAAAAAAAAAAAAAAAACTAGCTTTGCTTACGACTACTTTATTGAATATTTGTGAGAATTCCAGGATTGTACGCGATCACTACGAGTTGTCAGTCTAAATGTGTTCATCCAAATGTGTTCAATTTCTGGCAGTTTCTTCCACATATATTTTATAACCTTCAACACGTGAGAGGATGTAATAAAATATATTTGTTTGTTTTTCTGCGTTTTGTAAGGTCTCGTATCTTGGACGAGGTGATGACTGAAACACTTAGCTTAGTTTAAAAAAAAAATTGTGATTAATGTAATACGATTAAGCGCAAGTCGATGTTACGACCGATTTGAATGTACTAAGAAATTCTATCCCTTTCCTTCTGCAATTATGAAAAATACAAAATAATGCAGTTCCATAAATACATCTTGTTAAGTGTTTCATTCTTCTCGTAATTCAGCACTAAAAACGCTATGATCACGTACAAAAAACACCAATTAAAATAGATATATTGGTTTTAGTATCACATGACCAGTAGTGTATGAGATCATTTTATTAGGTTTAAGATAAACTTGGAAGTTTAAGAAATTAATAGATCTACATGTGAGAACAACTAGACATGGGATTTTACGGTTCACCTCATTTTGCTGGATTAGAAAAACAAGTAAGCAAACACTAGGACATTTATCAGAAAACGTTTCGGTCCTAGGACCTTGATCAAGGTCCCAGGACCGAAACGTTTTCTAATAAATATGTCCTAGTGTTTGCTTATGTGTTTTTCTGAACTAACTTGTCGGTATTTATTATCAAGGTTTATACCACCTCATTTTGTAACGTGAACTGGATTAATGGTTCACTGTTTAAGTTGTCTTGAATTTGCTACTACTTCAAACAACTTAAACAACGTTGAACCGTCGATCCAGTTCACGTTAGAAAGTGAGGTGAGCAATAAATTTCCATTTCTAGATTTTGTTATACATATATCTATTAAATCCTTGTCCTTCTAAGTTTATCGCGAACCAGTCGAAAAGAATGATCTTTTACACTACTAGTCGCATCTTGACACTAAAAGGCGTCCTGGTCGTTTTTTTCCCCTACCTACCTCGGAAAACTGCAAATATACTTTCTACACTACAACTCTCCCCCCTCCCCCAGTAACAATGACAGATATTTGGTCTTTCCCTACCAGTAATGTTGCAGAAAATATCACAAAAATACTAAACGAGTCCAGCTACAGAGTTTCAGTTGTCATCTCGCCCAAGATATGAGACTTTACAGGAAAACAAAGAAAAAAACAACACAGTGATGGCGTTTATTATGATATACCACATGGGAAGATGTGATAAAATGTATGTGGGAGAACTGCCAGAAACCAAACAAATTTGATTGAACAAAAGTAAAGGTGATATATATAAGAGAAAATGCTTAGAACCACCCCCACTTCATCATCCAACACGTCGTACAAAACCATGAAAGTTTGCAGTTGGCCAAGCCTTTAACAATGCAGTTAGTGAACAAAGCCTATCGTCAGGACCAAACTTCATGTTTGAATCATTCCAACTATAAGTCATAATCGCCGCAACTGAACTATCGCTCCAGCCTATATAATCTCCTTTCTTTCCCAGGTATATTTTGATGATCTGAAAAAGTTGTTGTACAAGCGAAACATTGTCTAAATGTTCCTATAACTGCAATATGTGTCAATATGATTTTAGCATGGACAATGTTTTTTTATATAATCAGATTTGAACAGCAGTTTTTGCAGTTGTCGAAATCTAGTGTGGTCACAGTCGCCTACCATATGATAAAACTCAGCACTACTTGTATTATGTACTTGTTCTGATACCGATGACACGTTTCTTCAAGCATCTACCAGTTTCTTTCTGAACACGGAAGCAAATATACGAGGTCGGATTACATTCACTCACAGTCAGATCATAGGAGGTCAGGTGAGATCTCTTCATAATCACTGTTTATGAATCGAATATCTTGCCTTTTCCAGTTAAAATGGAATAATGATATTTTTTTTTTTTGTGTTAAATAGTGGTTTTCTATCATTTAGATTAACGTCATATATATATATATATATATATATATATATATATATATATATATATATATATATATATAATTAGTATAAGCAAACTTATATGAAAAAATCATTAAAGTACTATACATTTCGGCACAAAAGTAAGGCCCTCCTCAGTAGACTGCAAATGTATTAAAGGCCGTCGTAATAGAAAGTACTCATCACACATCTTGTTTCATTTTCTTCGTGTGGGTTGGTGTGTGCCAATGGCAGATATCTTCTTTGTTATAGCTGTTATTGTCACATCATATTCACATTATAAGATTGTTTTTTCAATTAGTCCATAAAAAATAAAATGATACTATACGACGTTTCCGGTCAATACATTTCGTGTCTTTTGCTTAATCTTTCACATATCATCTAAAAATACAATCATAAACCTAAAAATTACATTAAAATGATTATATTTCAATCTAATTATAAATAAAAAAATAGTTATTGTAATACTCCCAAACTGCAATTACTTACGCTAAAGTAACCTACATATTCTTAAGTAAAGATTCTCATCGTTCTTAGTACAGCATCCCACTTCTCGTTCCCTAGTATAGCATCCCACCTCTCGTTCACTAGTGCAGCATTCCACATCTCGTTCACTAGTACAGCATCCCACCTCTCGTTCACTAGTGCAGCATCCCACCTCTCGTTCACTAGTGCAGCATTCCACCTCTCGTTCACTAGTGCAGCATTCCACCTCTCGTTCACTAGTACAGCATTCCACATCTCGTTCACTAGTACAGCATTCCACCTCTCGTTCACTAGTACAGCATTCCACCTCTCGTTCACTAGTGCAGCATTCCATCTCTCGTTCACTAGTACAGCATTCCACCTGTCGTTCACTAGTGCAGCATTCCACCTGTCGTTCACTAGTGCAGCATTCCACCTCTCGTTCACTAGTGCAGCATCCCACCTCTCGTTCACTAGTGCAGCATCCCACCTCTCGTTCACTAGTGCAGCATCCCACCTGTCGTTCACTAGTGCAGCATCCCACCTGTCGTTCACTAGTGCAGCATCCCACCTCTAGTTCACTAGTACAACATTCCATCTCTCGTTCACTAGTGCAGCATCCCACCTCTAGTTCACTAGTACAACATTCCATCTCTCGTTCACTAGTGCAGCATTCCACCTCTCGTTCACTAGTGCATCATCACACCTCTCGTTCACTAGTACAGCATTCCAAATCTCGTTCACTAGTGCAGCATCCCACCTCTCGTTCACTAGTGCAGCATTCCACCTCTCGTTCACTAGTACAGCATTCCACCTCTCGTTCACTAGTGCAGCATCCCACCTCTCGTTCACTAGTACAGCATCCCACCTCTCGTTCACTAGTGCAGCATCCCACCTCTCGTTCACTAGTACAGCATTCCACCTCTCGTTCACTAGTGCAGCATTCCACCTCTCGTTCACTAGTGCAGCATTCCACCTCTCGTTCACTAGTACAGCATTCCACCTCTCGTTCACTAGTACAGCATTCCACCTCTCGTTCACTAGTACAGCATCCCACCTCTAGTTCACTAGTACAACATTCCATCTCTCGTTCACTAGTGTAGCATCCCACCTCTCATTCACTAGTGTAGCATCCCACCTCTCGTTCACTAGTACAGCATCCCATCTCTCGTTCACTAGTACAGCATCCCACCTCTCGTTCACTACTGTAGCATCCCATCTCTTTCACTAGTGCAGCATCCCACCTATCGTTCACTAGTACAGCATCCCACCTCTCGTTCACTACTGTAGCATCCCACCTCTCGTTCACTACTGTAGCATCCCACCTCTCGTTCCCTAATGCAGCATCCCACCTCTCGTTCACTACTGTAGCATCCCACCTCTCGTTCACTACTGTAGCATCCCACCTCTCGTTCACTACTGTAGCCTCCCTTCTCGTTCACTACGGCATCACCTTCGTTCCTAGCAGCATCCCACCTCTCGTTCACTACTGTAGCATCCCACCTCTCGTTCACTACTGTAGCATCCCCCCTTTCGTTCTACTGTAGCTCCCTACTCGTTCACTAGTAGCATCCCACCTCTCGTTCACTACTGTAGCATCCCACCTCTCGTTCACTACTGTAGCATCCCACCTCTCGTTCACTACTGTAGCATCCCACCTCTCGTTCACTAATGCAGCATCCCACCTCTCGTTCACTACTGTAGCATCCCACCTCTCGTTCCCTAATGCAGCATCCTACCTCTCGTTCACTAGTGCTGTTATTCCACCTCTCGTTCTCTAGTGCAGCATCCTCTCTCTCATTACTTGTGCAGCATCCTACTTTTCTTTCCTAGTGCTGAATCCCACCAGTCATTGTCTCATCCTACCTTCACTTTCCTAGTCAGATCCTCACTTTTCGTTCCCCTAGTGCAGTATCCCACCTCATTTCCCTAGTGCAGCATCCCACCTCCTTTCCCTAGTGCAGTATCCCACCATTCGTCAGTATCCACCTGTTCCCTGTGCAGTATCCCACCTCACTGTTTCCCTGTGCAGTATCCCACCTCACTGTTCCCTGTGCAGTATCCCACCTCACTGTTCCCTGTGCAGTATCCCACCTCACTGTTCCCTGTGCAGTATCCCACCTCACTGTTCCCTGTGCAGTATCCCACCTCACTGTTCCCTGTGCAGTATCCCACTTCACTGTTCCCTCGTGCAGTATCCCACTTCACTGTTCCCTTGCAGTATCCCACCTCACTGTTCCCTGTGCAGTATCCCACCTCACTGTTCCCTGTGCAGTATCCCACCTCACTGTTCCCTTGCAGTATCCCACCTCACTGTTCCCGTGCAGTATCCCACCTCACTGTTCCCTGTGCAGTATCCCACCTCACTGTTCCCGTGCAGTATCCCACCTCACTGTTCCCCGTGCAGTATCCCACCTCACTGTTCCCCGTGCAGTATCCCACCTCACTGTTCCCCGTGCAGTATCCCACCTCACTGTTCCCTGTGCAGTATCCCACCTCACTGTTCCCTGTGCAGTATCCCACCTCACTGTTCCCTATGCAGTATCCCACCTCATTGTTCCCTAGTACATCATCCCATCTCTCGTTCTTGAATCAGCATCCTACTCGTCGCTTCCATGAGACCCTCGATTAAGCATAACTTCACCCTTCTAACGTCTCTCTTCTATCACACTCCAGCATTTTCAGGAATAATTGTAACTCATTCTTTCATTCAAGTTCATTGTATATAAAAATCTTAATATTGATATTTTCATAAAAACACAATGTACTTACAAAATAATAAAACAGTGATATAAAATTAATCCTTTTACTCATCACGAAATGTTTACTTTTTGTTGATTCTTTTGTTTTTTTTACTTGTTACTCAAACTCATGTCATCACTTCAAGCTATTAAGATATCACTACAGATGACTATTTATTTTTTCCTAACTATTCCAATATTTGTCAAATTCTATAACTAAATTTTTTTGCTGTTGATGCCTAAATAATGTATTGCGTTTCTGTGTACGCTTCTGGGGGCTTCTTTTATAGTATGTCTAAAATATATTAATAGTTTCGATGCCAATTTTCAGATTGATGTCGGATCATCTGAAGATTCACACCGCCTCCCCATTCAAGGAAAACATTAAATAAAATTATTCAAATTCTTAGATAGGTTAGATTCAATAAGATATTTTACATTTCGTACCAACACTAGGTTAGTGTTGGTAAAAAAATAAAAAATGGCATACACAAAACTTGCTTAACATTAGTCAACTATTTTCCTTGGAGGGAAGTGGGCGAATCGTTTTTTAATGAAGAGATAATCAAAATATAATTTCGTACAGAATGTCTTCAACTGTTGGAAAGGAAGGACAACTAACTGTATTCACGATGGCTGCTCCTTCTTGTTGGGGGTTCATAAATCTACTGACAGCTTACGCTGTTATTGAGCCCCCATAGCTGGTTTACTTTCGCCAAACACAAGCCGGTTTTTTTTCACATATTAACTAGTTTGAGTCTATTTTGCCTTGAAAACTTCATATCTGTCAAATCTGAATGTGCTGACTTTCCTAATTCGGCGTCGATACCTCATATCCATTACCTTCAAAAAACACTTTTACTGGGTTTGTGTGTGCAAGCTCCATGCAACACTTTTATTTGCTTCGTGTCCTGCAAGTTTTTAATGATACATTTGTGTGTTCCAGCTCAATGTAACATTCCAAATAACTAATCTATGTATGTGCTTTATTTCTGAATCTCATTCCTAAACTCTAATGTGTATACCAGTTGAATGTAACTCCTAACAGTCAATTTATTTGTACCATCTCAATGTAACACGGCTAAATAATTGATTTGTGTATAGTAGCTCGGTGTAAGTCTCCTAATGGTTGATTTATGTCTAACAGTTCGATGTTACAATAATTGATTTATGCGTACTAGCTTAATATAAATTCTTAGGACTGATTTGTGTTTGGTTTGTTTGTCCTAACTCTGTACAACGATCCTTATGATCGATTTGTGTGCACCAGCTCGATGTAACTCGTAATGGCTGATTTGTGGGCTCCTTTTTGTAACACTCGTAATCGAATTGTGTAAACCAGATCGATGTTACACCCTAATAACTGATTTGTATGTACCAGCTCAATGTAACACTCCTATTGACTGATTTAGGTATGCCAGCTAAATATTATACTCCTTATGACTGATTTGTGTCTACCAGTTCGATGTAACACCAATGGCTGACTTGTGTACCAAAACGAAGATGTTTACCTACAGGATATCAAGTGGTAGGAAGAAGGACCCAGTCCCTCTTCCTGGGCCTTTTTATTCAGTGTGCCTCAGCTTTGGTAAAACCTCAAGAAATGTTAAACTCACAAATAGAAATGAAACTAGCTTCATCTCTAAATAGTGGGTTAATTGTGAACTGTTCCTGTCACTATATTGTGACTTGTTCCACAAGAACTGTTGTTCTCTGTGCATTATTTTTGTGTGTGTTCTTATTAAATATTGATTATTATTAACAAACCCTTGTCTTATCTAAAAAAAAAAAAGTCTTAGGTTTTCCAGATCGTTACATTAATTTGTAAATCATTATTATAGTCACAAACACACTATATGTATACAGTAATAGAACATTAACCTACGATTCTTAGTATCTAATTGCTAATGTTTTCATATTTGATGTAATGAGTATTTATTCGTATTTCAGTTTCATATACATATAAGCTGTTCGTACTAATTTTTGTACTGTTGATTCTTTACATCTAATATGATGTTTGATTTTCACAACGTGATGCCTTGAGACAATGTTAGCAAAGATAAAATTCTGTCTTTCAAAAGCCTAAATTTTAAATGCATCACCGATATTGTCTTGACAACTTTGTATCATGAGGCTAACTGAAGATCCGCTCCGCCCCAAGGAAAAAGTGAAATTTAGTTAAATCGTTTTATGTTAACATAAATTTTTTGCAAGGTTAGGTTAGGTTGCTATGTGGGTTTTGGTGCAATATAAAAAAAAACTGGCAAATGAAAAATTTCAGTAACAATATTTCACTGTTGTTCTTGAAAGGTTTGGGGGACATCCAGTGTTTCGTATCATAATTTTCCCTCATAATGCGTTATATCGGGATCCCATTTTGTCACATTTATTTTTGTTAGCGCTAGAGCATAACCTCGGGGCTACTTCCGGCAGCGCTTATTTCATATTTCGAGAGTACGTCCTCATTTTTTCCTTAGTCTGTCTTTATGCTCATCATTCGTTTTTACATAAATGTCGAACAAGAAACTGACACAGATACGAAAGCTCGTAAGTGATACATATCGAATGAATTTCAGATGCAGATAAATTTTCTAAATTAACATTTAAGCTAGATTGAGATGGTGCGGGCCAAATCTTCCTAACCTAACTTAAATGTTATAAGTATTCACAACTAGCCCACTAGGCCGAGCGAATTTTCTAGTTTCCGTTCTACTCGAGCGTGTAAGATGTGAATTGTTCTAGGCACAGTATTGTGACTTTCACTCAAGTAAAATGTTAGTTGTAAATGAAATTCATGCGATATCTAAGGATATTATTTACAAGCGCTAGTAGCTAAATATTTTACTTGCCAAACATTATGAATACCTAACTCAGGAGCAAAAGAAAGAACAGGTTGTCGTTTCCGGTTAACTCTTACATTTGCTCGCATTACCAATCACCCCTCAGGTCACTTGGAGTGATAAATGTTTGTTTCACACTGTACGCAATGTTAACTTAGTCTCTTTAGATAATCTGATACTGTCTTCGTCATCTATTTTGTTCTTGTCTGTCTTTAAAAGGTGTTGGTGTTGCAATTAAGAGTATAAATTTTACTCTGATGGCCCGTCATTCATTACGTATTTCTAAAGCATCCGTTGTCTTAACAAACAACAATACTGCTGTTAGATTTTAAAAAGATCTTTCACATTTCACAATCACAATGACGAGTTACAATAATGCTAAACAATTACCATGTTTTCTAAAGTTAACAGTTGATATGGGCGCCATACTTTGTCAGTTTTTTTTTTTTCATTTATATTTTTCTTGTATTTGCAGCTGTGTATTGAATCTGTTGTTCTTTGGCATACCTGCATACCTTAACTCAACCACACTTTTCTTTGGTCTCAAAAAATCTTATAAAACTTTCCTCTACCACTTCATACTTGATTTTCACAATATTCTAGATTAGTCAGTCACCAGAAAAAGAATAAATCTTTACACCACTATTCTATAAACTCTTGTTCAAATACTCAAAATCAATTCTGCCTAAGTATGTATGTATGTGTGTGTGTGTGTGTGTGTGTGTATATATATAATATGAGTTTTTTCCCTTCGTTCATTTTATAACTAAACATTAACACAAGTACACTTTAGAAAAACGAATCCATAACAAAACGAAACACAAGACATGTAATGACTAACTAGAATAATTATCGTCTAAGCAGCAGATCAATGGGTGCATTAGTTAACCTTTCCCCCTTCATGCAAACCAATCCCTATTTATACTGAACAACCTCTGGATATTTCCACCTTCCAGTGCTGGAATATGGCCACTATTTTAATAAAAAGGGTAAATATGAAAGAGCAAGCTAAGATATTTGATGACAGTTTTAAAAATATGTTAAATTGAGAATATATGGCATTAAACTTGCCAAAGAAAATATAATTTGGGACGATAATGTTAAAACGGGACGCACAGACGGTATACAATGTAGATTAACCGAACTCTTGCACACAGTTAAAACAAGAAATTGCATAAACACACAGACCTAGTTCACAAGTGTGAAAAACAACCCCAGGGGAGACAAAGTTTAAAAGAAATGTTAAAAAAGAATCCTCTAAATACAGTTTAGGGCGCCAAGTTTGATAACTGAAAATAAGTGATAGAAAAAGATTGTCTTGATGGTACTGGCAACGGTGGGGCGGTCGGTGGGTTGGC
>WNWK01001233.1:172500-177500 GCA_009830355.1 Cherax destructor | reverse complement strand
AAGAAATAATTTTGAATCTTTGAATTAATCTTTGATAATTTGCACAGTAATGTACATTATGAAATTAATGTTATGCCTAAATATATTGTACAACATGTTGCATCCTATTTTTGTTTTCTCGTTCTTAAGTTTTTTTTATATAAACCTACACCTAGAGCGGAGAACCGCGACACTCGCAAGATATCACAATTGTTTTTGTGTGTGTGTGTGTGTGTGTGTGTGTGTGTGTGTGTGTGTGTGTGTGTGTGTGTTTGTTTGTTTCAATTATTTTATTTAGCAAACAAATGACCTGAACCGCTCTCGGAAAAATATCGATTCTGAACAAAATGGACACTGCCCTAACCGATTGTGGGATTACATGTGACTATATAACAAAACCTTTCCGAATGACCGCAATAAAAGATACAATCGATCTTGCACTCAATTTTCCCGCGTGCGGCTCGGTTACTTGAGAACGAAACCAATGATTCTCCCGGCGTCACTGCGGTACCGCAACCGGTTTTGCCGTTGGCGATTTTTATTTTTGTTTTGTAATTGTTAAGGTGAAATTTTGCTCGATGAGTTTAGCTTGAAATGGTCTACGCTGGTGTTGGTCTTGCCCATGCTAAGGTTTACCAAGTGACGCCAGGTTGCTTAAGATATAGTGGTACTATCACATATTTGTACTGTAAAGACAACACCCCCACCCATGTTCCTCACACGTAAACCTTCAGACCACAACTCGCTAATCTTTATTAACTGTTTACTAACTTTTTACAACCACCACTATCACTCAGTCTCTGCCACTAAACCCACACCTTGTCACTCAACCCCCCTAATAACCTACCCCCGGTCACTAAATTTTGCACTTTTGCCATTCAACCCAATCCCCTGCCACAACCCATTCAACGTCACGCACCCTACGTCACTTCCCCCTTCCCCTACCTGAAATTTAACCTATTTCTTGCCATTCAGTCTATCTTTGCCATTCAGCACCCCCTGTTTAAAACCTTTTCCCCCATTCAGTCTATCCCTGCCATTCAACTCACCAGCTGCCACTCAAATCACTGCCTTTCAAACCCTCCCCCCAGCCATTCAACTTTTTCCCCTGACATTAAACCCCCCCGGGCCTCAACCTATCCCCTACCATTCAGCCCACCACTGTCAATCAACCCCCTCCAGACACTATCCACTCCAGCCATTCAACCCATCACCTACCACTCAACCCAACTCTGCCACTCAATCTATTTTTGCTCCATTACCTCTGCCACTCAATCCGGTCGCTACCCATGAACCCATCACTGTCAATCAACGCACCCACTGCCACTCTCCCAAACACTGCTACTAAACCCACGCTCAGCCCACTGAACCTACGCTGTCACAACCTTCTGGTACACATCCCACCGGGTGCTATTCACCCTACTGCTACACACGACAACCACTCACTTCACCCTAATTACCTACTCTTTACTCAGTGTTAACTACTCTGCTAATCCTCGTCCAGAACCCTTTTACAGTTTGTTTACTCGTTCTTGATGTGGTTAAGAGGGCGAGAAGTTAAATAAATTCTTCACCCCATAACCACAGCATTATGTAGAAAACAAGACAGTATTTCCGCGATACAATCACTAGCTGGTCATTCTTACTAACTACAACCGTCCAAACCCAACTACCCTCCACTTCTAATAACCGTCATCTAATCGTCCACCAAAATCAACCACCCACATCACCTAACAACCATTATACCTCATAACTACTCACGCTACAGTCATTCACCACTTGGTTAATGGGGGGTTAAAGTCTATCGACTACACCAGAGTTATTAAGGCTGCACCTGACCTTTTCACCATTAGACAAGAATGCTTTAATTCCTTAAATTGGGATTAAAGTAAACTCTTAGCATATATACGCTGAGAAAAATAAACCTCTCAGTATATATATCCTATGTGTATACGCCCCGTAACTAACCCTAAATCGGCCAAATAATCTGTGAATCCTTACATCAGTACATTTCACTCATAACCTCACTCGAGGAGCCCAACATTACTTCTAGTCCCTCTGTCTCATTTATGCATTAACGTTGGTCTTTTAATCAGGCATTCAATCGTTTTGACTCTTAATTAATGTACAATCACCTGAACTTGGGTTTCCAATCATCTCTCTATTTAAAATTTCAACATTATCAACTAGCCCTCCTCTCTCCCCTTCGTTAAAAACTATTGTAAATCTACTCCACAACGTTTGCACTATCAATTAGATATATATGTCCTGCGTACCATGTCCTGTTAAACTTCTATAAAACACGCAGTTGCCCTTCAAAATCGGCCTTAAAAATATGCATTAAATTTAATGAGTTTTATCAATATCTTTTAAAAAATACAACAGCCTAGAAGCAGTCTGATCTCAGTGGTGAATGCTTAAAGTGAATGACTATTTCCTCTCAGGATGTTTCCTGTAGTGGCATGGTATTTAAATATTGAATGCGATCGTATTTAATTGTCTGTGGACATAAAACAATATCAAATTAACATTAACTGCATGTGTGTCAACCTTTTTGAATATTTTTATAATTAGCATTTTTTGGCGCGTGATAAAAGTCCAATTGTGTCGAAAGTGTTGGTTTGTGAATAATACATCGCTGAGATAGCACAAAAAATAATAAAAACTTAAAGTTGCATGTAATAAGTTTGTAAGATGCTCTTAAAATCAAGATACCCAGAGAAGACCAGCCAGAGTATGACCTCTCCTCACTCCTGTTCCAAGGGTGAGTTTTTCCCCGGGGTGGTTGTAACGTCATAAAACTGACCCTTGCAAAGCTGAGAGAAGAAATCAAACGTACTGAATGATCATTTAACAGCCTAACATTGATCAATTGCGAGCTTAAAACATTAAGAAAAATCCTCCAGCAGTAACCATATGCGCAGAAAAGATCAATCGTGATAGTCTGACACTGATCATGTGTTTTGAAATATTGATTAGTTTTATCTGACGTATATTGGACTTTTTGGCGTTGACCAGACGTCATCTAAAAGGCGATCATATATCCTGTAACACAGATTAAGTATAATACTGGTCGTTGATCGTACTGTTGCTGGCCACTGCTGAAAAGTACCACTAAGCTTTCTTTGTACTTGGCATAGTCTTCATTCCCTATTTTTTTTTATAACTTTCTCTGCCTATATCTTGCCTCCTTTCTCAGATTTTCGGTATATCTTTCAAATTTTTTGTATTCCGTAATATTTTTTTTAACAATTTCGTTTTAATTATAGTTTTAAACGCTAATTATATATATTTTTCTTTAATTTTATGTGTTGTCCTACTTTGTCCTTTTCCTCTCGCTTTGTCTAATGTTCGGTTATGCAAACATGAATTAAAATTTATTAATTATATAGTTATGATCAGGTATCAAATTGTTTCAAGCCTCATGCGAATTATTTGGACGTGGTCAAATGGAAACTGATCATTGAAGCCTCATGTCCCCATGGACGTGTATGAATAATTTTAGTTTGCATAACATCTAGATAGATTGGATTGTTCCCCTTCAATAGCCTCTAGTGCGTAGCCTCACTGATTCCAGTTTAAAGTCACGTGATGAAATCAGATATTCCCCCCCAAGAAGACCCCCAATCCCCCAAAAAATTATATTTTTCACAGCATATATTTGTCTTAAACCTAACTTAAAACACGCCCAGCCATCTTTTTTTATTATTTACTTGTTCAATTTTATGACTTCAGTAGATTTTTGTTTTGTTTTGTCAGAGTAGAGAATAGCGGTCACTTTCTACAAACCATACAGAGGACACTGCTGAAGGGGACCGCTATACGGGTCTTCTCGTGTGACTAGTAATAAATGTCTGGGCGTGTTCCCTTACCTTAAAACTAGAGTACCTGTAATAGTAGCAGTAATTTAGTAATAGCGTCAGGTCAACTTGGCTCTGTGTACGATAATTTCTGAGAACTAATATCACCGTGATGCTTATTATAATTATACAATCACACAATCGTTGTATCTTCGTGCTATACAATGAAAAATGAGGTGGTGTGTATGTCCTTCTGCTCTCGAGTTACAAAGGAAATATTCTGTACAAGTTACCTCATTACACTAATAGTGGACCTTCATATGACTATACAAACAAAAGAAGAACACACACACAACTAGGATTACCGTGCTATACCCTGAACTGTTGTATACAGACGCACATACGAGTTCACAGTGCTCTCCTGAATACCTTTCCCACTGTAGCGCCACACAGATACATTAAAATAGAATAACTGGAGAAGTGTCTGCCTGTGTCACGCGGATTGCTGTTGCCTAAATAGTACTAGGTAATTAAACATGCTTTAGAGGGTAAACTATTCTATCTTAAGCCTAGAGAACAATTTATGCTCAAGAGGGTAAATTCTATCTTAAGCCTAAACTGTTGCAAAGAACAGCCTATAATTGAGGGGGTAAAATTTCGTATCTTAAGCTTAAATATTTAGGTTGCAACGTAGAACTCATTCATGAAAAAAAAATAGTCTTAAAAAGTATTAACTGTTACACAGGTTAATAAGATAAGAAACTAAGATACTAACATTAAGCTGTAATATATTGTATTATCCCAAACTACGTACAGTATTTAAATGACGCTTTTGTTCCCTCTTCCGTTTAATTTCATATATAAAAAATATCAAGTTTGGCACAAGGGGGGATAAGTAAAACTGTCTGAGTATTAGGAAATAAAAATACTTAAAAAACAGTTGGGAATATAGGGCGGAATATATTAGTATATAATGTAATATTGGTCCATATTAATACGGGGCTTATCACAGGGAATGTCTCAGCTTCAAACACAGGTGGGTGCAGAGGAAGCTACAGTAACACTACACTACACCAGCAGGATGAAAAGGCCCAAGAAATAGGGCGGAATGAAAAAGGTGATTATGTGGTGCTTAAGCAATACACAGTATGTATATGAAACGATAATGTCTAGTGTATATAGGCAAGAATTAGCTGTCAACATTCACTGGGCATGTGAAAG
>WNWK01001233.1:90000-165000 GCA_009830355.1 Cherax destructor | reverse complement strand
TTAATGTATGTCAAAGGCACTTGTTGATAGACACTTGGCCTGTTGTATGTTGCGTGTTCGTGTTTTGTATGTGCTAGGTATTAGTTGTCGAATGCACTTGTCGATAGACGCTTGGCCTCCGTGTGTGTGTGTGTGTGTGTGTGTGTGTGTGTGTGTGTTGTGTACGTGCGTGTGTGCGTGCGTGCGTGCGTGCGTGCGTGCGAGGGAGTAGGTCGACTCCTGGTCCAGGCTCCTCTGTGTTTCTGTGTACTCATGAGCGCCTGTCACTCAGTACTAAATGCCTAGTCGAACTTAAATACTTAGCACATATTCAATCTTAATTTCTGCACAGGTTCCCTTCTCTGGATCCCATTCACTTTCTTATGCTCTCTAACACACCTTTGGGAACTTACAACAGACCAGACTAGACCACAGTACATACAACTGTCATTCATGCACATATTTCATAAAAGTTTAATTGCTATAATGTAATGTGTTGGGTAGGAACATACCACTCAATCTTTATTAACGGCTGACATATTTCTTTATATAAGCTTATATATTTTGACTCAAATCTTCAATTGATTTTTTTTTTACTCTTATTTTTAAGTGTTTTGTAATGTTGGCAAAATCTTGTTGAATATTATTGTTTTTTTTTTTTAAATATATTTGCTGCCACAATATCAAAAACTTAATTCAGTATTTTGAAATCGTGGCAACATATAGTAACATACATTCTTAGTAACTTTTTAATCCTTAAATTATCAACATTAGTATCGCCAAATCTAGCTAATGCCTTCGTGAGAGGGCAATAAACTCCTAGTAATTTTCTTCCTTAAGTTTACTCACTGGGATGTGCACCTTTGCTCTGTCAGGATGACAAAGTCACGAAAAAAAAAGTTCAAATAGAAGAAGCAAAATGAGAATCAGCAATAAGCTTTTCATCATTCTCATCACATCAACTCATCGTACACAATAATAATGAAACACAATGAAAGCAAATGCGTTCGAGAATTCATGAAAATGGTGAAAAACTTTATGACTGTGTAATAATTACATATATGCGAAAAAATAAGCAGATTAACCATGCTTTAAGGTAGGCTCTTACATGTATATATATATAGAAGACTTAAATTTATACGAAAAATGTAATGATCATATTTTAGGAAAATCTGAACTATGTAAAGGCGAAGGTAAACATTAAAAACTAAAGTAATTCAATGTATAAAGTCAAAAGGAATACAAAGGCAATTATTTTTCAAAGTATATGAATTGAGAAAAAACTGTCAAGTAGTCTTGTAAGGTAGTTCAAGTATACAGTCACAATATTAACAAGTATTGTATGTTACATGTTTAAGTGTTTCAAGTGTTACAGAAAGTAGTAGTGGTGAGTGAACATGTGTACGTGTGTGTGGGGGGAGGGGGAGGGTGTGTAGTAGAAGAGAAATAGTGAGTTGCCAAGTTGGTTATAACTGGAGCTCCATACTTATGCTCGTAAAGCCCCATTTTGTACTTGTACTAGCCAAGAGCGCGCCCTTACCGGTGTCGTGCTGCGGTTCCGTCTCTCCACACTTCTGCCACATTGACGAGCTTCATTCACAATATTGCTGACTCTTATTTGGTAATGCCAGCCTTACGTACAATTTAATAATAACCTATACATTTTCAGCAGTTTCTAAGGAGGTAATTAGACGTTCTGTCATATTCTACAAATTTGTAAATCATTCTGCCATACCTTACAAATTTGAAAATTGCTTAGAAAAACTAATTCCCTTTCTAACAAAACTATTAATATCCCTCTCTTATAATAACATTTACTATTACACAAGATTTACGGTGTTTGGACTAGAATACAGGTTAGAAATTTAACTATGAATTTAGTGGCATCTATGATCGTTTGGTTTTCAATAATCTACATTTATACTGCACTATTAATATTGCGTTTTGCAATATTTTTTCGTAAAATTTCTATCTTTAAACTTCCAAGTTCTTTACTTTTATCTAACAGGTGTTCAACCAGTCTCAATCAAAATATGTAAAGTTCAACTCCACCGTCATTCACCAATCCTGATGTGACAGCCGAGATGCCATATTTTGGTTTCCTTCTCATTGAAATTGGTTGTTAATGTCTTATTCATTCGCCTCAACAATTTACAGACACCAACACATTCATCAACATTATTAAAATTTATTTTTAAGTTCAATATTCTTCAAAATTTTGAGTGATAAACTATATGGTTGTCGCATCCTTCCCTTTATGGGCCAGAAAGTGCGAGTTTCAAAGAAATAAAAATGGAATTAAAAGAATACCAAAGCCAATTGGGGGTAAAAAAGTAAATTTATTTTCCAGAATGATATTGTAATTACAAATCAAGCCAATTTGGAAAAATAAAATAAACAAAGCAACACATTTTTTTTCATTTATCCATAGCAAGGCACAGTCTAATTCGACAAATTATTCTTTTTTTCCAGAAACTTATCAAACTTAGCCAAGCAAACAAAGGTGTGACTCGTGTTCCTTTATCTTGGTCTACTTACGGAAATACCAACACAATATTCACAATTGAGCTGATAAAATTTAGCCTATACAAACTGCCGTCAAACCCGGACAAATACCAAACACATGACTCAGATACATCAGGCGATACTCTGCCGGAATATAAACTGCAGAAGTTTGGCCCTAAGAGAACTTGCGGTCTGCATCTTATTTTTGCCCAGGTTTCACCCAGCTGAAATGCAAGCCAGTTCTGCTTCGCGACAACACAGCTGATCACGACTTGCGAAGAGAGCGCAACTCTAACCTCTGCACACGACACATAATTTACTTTGCTCCCTTTCTAACAATTGAAACTTTTTTTCAGACACCATCACGTAAAACTAATCGACTTTTAGTTAGCAATACAAAGAAATTTGTGTTAGTGATGGATGCTGTTGCCTCCACAACATTGCACTCCTGTAACATCAATCTGTTTTTTACAGGACTATAATTACTTCTTCAATAATTAAGCCTCTGCTCAGGTCTAGAACTGCTCATCTCCTCAATAATCACTATCACAAAAGCTGTAATTTGTGTTCGCTCACCCAGACTTCACAGTTCCCATCATGAGGCTAGGCTTGACCACCACATTTTACTTGCCAAGCTGATAATATATACAATTTACATTACGTTTAGCTATTCCCTAAGTAACAACAGACTGTTTACAATGAGTCATGGCCAAGTAATCAGGTAGTGTGAAAAGTCCTCAAGTACCAGAAGTTAGGTTGTAAGCAGAGGAACAAGGAGGTCATCTATTTGGTCACTCATCCCCGAAAATAATCGTCCGTGGACAGATATTACCAGCTGTACAATGTCACCCTATTTTACAGACAGTTTTTGTATTTAAAATATGGAATTCAGACTTTAGAATCAATGAATAAGTGAGCATTTTTTTTAGTAATTATGTGCTTCAAATTGAAGAGTAAAAGTTGTAATGCTAGAAATTTAAATACTACTAGGAATACTAGGAAAATTGCTGACGAGAAGGTACAGCAAGAAGCACCAATATCTATCACTTCAGTCCACATGTGACCACCTCCCTCCCTCCTGTTTCCTCAACTTTACGTCCTCACACAAATTAAAGCTTTGCAAGTTAACAAGTCAATGACCCTACATGGATACTGACAATCGCTGGTTTGGTCACAAGAATCAGGTCCCAAATAGCTTATCCTAGCGATGCACACACGACTGAGGTCTGCGCCGAAGAAGTCAGGTCAGGTGAGGTCAGAGGTTCTCCCAGTCTCAAAAGAGTTGTCAAATTGTGGGTGAAAAATAATATATTAGCTATACAGGGTCAGAAAAATACAAATCCGTGCTCATCAGGTTAGTCAGGCTGCCTGAGTCACTCCAGGTCTTCTAGAGCATAACAAAGTCGAACACAAGTAGGATATCATGGATGAACCCAAAAGTCAGTGAGTTAGGGACATATGGACGGGTCTTCAGTACCAGCTCTCTACACAGATGGGGCACTAGTCCTTGCCAATAGTCAGTCAAGCTCTTTTAAATCTAAAGAATCTCGGGATTTACTTGATGGTCATGTGTAATACCGACAAAATAACCTCATGACTTGTGGCTCTTAATGAAAGGTTCCTGTGATGGATTAAACTTTGATATATGTATATAATCTATATGTTCGGGCTTGTGCCTCTCTGCTATACATCACTCAGTCACTACAGGACTTAAAATGGGTTATGGCTGGTTGACTTTGCAACTGATGTTTCTCCAAAGCAATATTTACACCTAACGTATCCTTACATTAAATCCCTGAACAGGTAAAAGTATAAAGATGTTTTATCAAATTAAAGCCCTTTGACTCAAGCACAAATTTGACTTCTCACCATTTTATGCCTACTTTGATGGAATACTTCTCAATATTCTGTCAGATTCTGAAATTCTGAGGAGTGACTAAAACCATCCTCACCCGACTTCTCAGGCTGCGTCTCCAGTTTTTTCTGCATGAACAGAAGCCACTGTGTGAACGCTTCTGCAACTGACCCTTTATCGTTTCTCTAACAATTATAACTAGAAATGTTACAATCATAACCAGATGTGTACAGATGACTATTCTGGATTTTATAAATTTATCCCTTCCAGGCAGTGGCCAAGAGCAGAACCGTCCACACGGTACATCTTTAAGCTACTAGTAAAAAAACCTTACACATTCAATATGGAGAGTTTTAAAAAGTTCTTATTTTCACCCTACATACAAGCAGATTCACTGTCATTTCAGGAAATATACTTCATTAGGAGCTACATTACAAAGAAAAGAGTGCACATTGAACTAACTTACAGGCATTTATCCCTCCACGAGGCTACTGCTATCATCAGCTTGGAGCCGAGATGACGGGCACAGAATCAGGAGCAGGACCGTGGCCATGAGTGATCTGCAACGGTCCAGTAGTCAACAGAAGACCACTGGAAGCCAGAAAACAGTGGCGAACCAAAGACGAGAAGCCCAGGGTGAACCATGCAGATCATTGCAGTGGTGGTCCAGTGGTTCTCAAGATGTCCTGTTGGGGTGGGGCTGTAGTAGCATTCGATGTACTCAACATTCATCATTCAGGCAACCAAGATAGATACGGGGTCTACAGTTTCAAGACAACTCTCACGAGTATCTCAGATTTCCTCTTGTACATTCATCTCTTCTGCCCCTGCTCCTCTCAGTTATTGCCCATATCTTCTCTTCTCCCAACTGTATCCTGTTTGTCACAAGCCATTCATTTTCTTTTAATTATATTTTTTTCTGATTGTTCCTTTAACTTGTCCTAGCTTCTTTCCCATTAAAGACATCACCTCGGAGGGAAAGGACTGAGACTCATGAAAAAGATTTCTCCCTTCTCTTTTGCACCACCTGTTCTTAATGCCTCTGATCATGATCTCCAGTTCTAGACAATTTCATGTTTCTCCTTCACAAAGACACCAAAACCCTATTTATTTTTCTTCTGTTCAGCACTTCCTCATAATAACTCGCAGAGTTCTCTACCAGACTGTACTTTTCCAACTTTCCTCTACTCTCATTAATATTTCAAATATCCCCTTTCTCCTGTCCTTCCTCCACTTATCCTCACAAAGTTAATATCAATGTTCATTATCATCCACGTCTTTAGTTCTGTCATGTCTCTCATTGTTTTGGTGAATTTCAAACGGGGTTGTTGAGATTTGTCTCTGGATCTATGTTAGCAAGGAATCTTTGACTATTTCTACATTGAAACATCGAAATTCGGACTTACGGAATAAAGTTGGAGACAGCACAATAGATCACACAATTAGAATACAACTAATCGCTATGTATTTACATCCGTCCACGAGTTTCCAGTGGACCCCCCAAAAAAAGCAAAAAGACATTTTCCTGATCCTTATAGGTTAGTTTTTGTTTACAATGTCCATGTATTTCCCCGCCAGACACCATAACTGGACATCAAAAAACACCAAGCAGCCCACATGAGCATTTTATTTTATGCCACAAATGTGTAGGAAGATTCTTGCACATGGCATATGGATCCTTTTTAGGCATGATGTAGCCCTGATGGTATGCAGACTGATTCATTCCAAAAGCAACCTCCAAAAAATATCAAATTTTAAAAAAAAGGCCAATTTTTCCATTTGTCACTGTCAGGTATCTTGTCTCAATTTCAGCTCTTGTGATGGGGCCAACAGCCGAGGTTCTTCACCTTCTTCCACACATGCTCACTCTTCATCCATATACTCATCTTGTCTTAAATTAGATTTTCAAAACCAGTTTCATCCACAAACTCATGTCATTTATTAGATTTTCAAAACCAGTTCATTTGCAACTTCTATAAGCTTCTTTCCCTACTTCCTCTAATGGATGCCAGACAAAAAAAAAAAAAAAAAAAGTCTTCTGGAATGTAAACTTCACTAAGTTCTCTCCACTCAGTGACTGCTAATGACCTTTATGAAGACAAACTGCTCTTCTACAAAAGTTCTCAGGAAAAAAAAAAACTCTCTCCAGGCAACCCATGTCTCAACGATTACTTGCTCTATGATGGCTTAACACTTAACTGTTTCTTGCATCTTGATGCCTCTTAGTTCACTCTACACACTCTTCTCCGAAAA
This sequence comes from Cherax destructor, assembly GCA_009830355.1. Classification (NCBI taxonomy): domain Eukaryota; kingdom Metazoa; phylum Arthropoda; class Malacostraca; order Decapoda; family Parastacidae; genus Cherax; species Cherax destructor. Next base: position 158,408 of record WNWK01001233.1, on the reverse strand, counting down.
CGTTTTGAGGGTTGTGTTCTGTTGGTGCACTCACGCCTGCCATTGGCCCTGAAAGCGAGAGGAAAAAAACACTGTATATCACTGTACTATGTACACCAAACTTTTTTAAAAATAAAATCATGCAGTCTATTTACTATTTGAAGTATTAAATTCGTAAAATCAATATTTGTTTTAACCACCAATCAAACGTGAGACAATACTGTACTAGCTAGGCCACCGATCGTACAAAACAAAATTTTGCAAGCCTGAATTTGTAGACACAGGACTGTTAAGTCACCAGCTGTTGCTAACAATGTTGAATTTTCAATAAATTATGATTTGGGCAACAGCTGAAACCCTTCATAACTCTGTATCAAAGACCAAGTTCAGGTTTGAAAGATTTATAAATTCTGTTGCCTATCCGCATATGAGTGAGATAATGAGGATCAATTCCCAATACTTCTTAAACTTTTCTTTTACTTTTGCACTAAAATTATATACTACATGCAAATATACTGTACATACATACACACAACTTGGAGGGTGTATATCATATAGAAAAAGCCACATGGGGATGGAAATCTTTAACTCAAGAAGCTAAAGATTTGTCCCTTTGTAGCTTGTTCTACATTGTTAAGATCGCCTGTTTGTGATTGTACTGCACACCGACACACAGTGACAGTTCAGCTGTCACTCCAAACAGCCAATATCCCAAACCCCTCCTTTAAAGTGCAGACATTGTACTTCCCACCTCCAGGACTCAAGTCCGGCTAACTGGTTTCCCTGAATTCCTTCACAAAATATTACTCTGTTCACACTCCAACAGCTCATCAAGCCTCAAAAACCATTCATGTGTGTGAATTGCGTGTGTGTGTATTGTGTGTTCGTACAGTGTATGTGTGCAGTGCGTGCTGTGTGTGTGTGTGTGTGTGTGTGTGTGTGTGTGTGTGTGTGTGTGTGTGCGCGCGCGCGCGCGCGCAGGCACGCAGTGTCTGTACGTATGTGTATATTGTGTGTGAAGTTTGTATGTATAGTGTGTGTGAAGTTTGTATGTACAGTGTGTGTGTACATGTTTATTCATAGTGTATATTTACACATACATTTAAGAAGTAACAACTGGGAGTATGTAACTCATACATACCAAGAGCTGTGATGGCTCGACGGAGGCGGATGCGCTGGGACTACCAAGACTGTTTGTCATCTCTGATGAAGGAACTTAAGGGCTTGACAAAGTGGTGGTCGACATGGCCACAAGATGGACATGCATGAGTTCTGCTGTAATCACTGAAGAAACTCAATCTCTGGTCCGGGGGGATGACCACAGCCTCACATTTGCTACACTGCAAGGAGAGGAAGAGGACTTTGTGAGGCACTGAGAACACCAGTTATACTCTAACTTTTCAAGTACGTAACATTTAAAATTGTCAGAAATCTCTGTTTGGGCATTGCACCATATACCTTTTGACGTATATATATATCAATAATTTTTTTTTACAAAAACTAATATTTCTCATATACATACAACATACACCAACCAATCAGGACAAAAAAAATATTATACTGTTTGTTGCGTATCTTGAAGTATACGCAATAAGAATTTTATATTTCATGTATATCTATTATCATATAAGTTTATATTGGAGATATTTTCAGTAATAGCTAAACTAAATATATCTTACTTTATAAACTTGTATACTTTAGTTGTGTAAATAGGTAGGATGATATATGACGGTAGCTAACTAGCTATCCGGTCGTTATGAAACGTCAGGTATTCCCGCCTTGAAGCCACGTCACCATACCTAAGGTTGTGGCCACCAGCCTGACCCAAGGCAGTCTTCACTTGCTCTCTGATGGAGAACAAACTTCCCTTACCTTGTGGAAGTACACCATCTCGTCTCCTGGATTAACTCTTCTTGCATTTCCCGAGAAATTGGTCTCTAACTCCAAGCTGAGCAACTCTACGTGTGCTACGACATTAAGAGACTCTGAAATTGGTCTCTAGCTCCACCCTGAGCAAGTCTACGTGTGCTACGACATTAAGAGACTCTGAAATTGGTCTCTAGCTCCACCCTGAACGAACCAGTGTATATTAATTTAGTGAAGAGTGTTATTTAGTTACAACTATATTAAGAACTAAAGTAAGGCATAAGATATATATTATATTAGTGAAACTAACTGGAAGGTGTTTAAATATTAATTTATTTTACTAAGTAATGTTACACTTAGTATTTGACAAATAAAATCCTGGTAAAGTATTGTGTGCATTATATCCATTCCTGATTATTACGAGAAGCACTAATACAAAAGCAATCAACTGGCCTGAATCGTAATACTGTTTTTAAGTGTTTTAGAAATTTGATGTGTACATTATATATATGTACTATATATGTAGGTAGTAGGTTGGTAGACAGCAACCACTCAGGAAGGTACTACCGTCCTGCCAAGTGAGTGTAAAACGAAAGCCTGTAATTGTTTTACACGATGGTAGGATTGCTGGTGTCTTTTTTTGTCTCGTATACATGCAAGATTTCAGGTATGTCTTGCTACTTCTACTTACACTTAGGTCACACTACACATTCATGTACAAGCATATATATACACACTGTTTTTTTTTTCTATTTTCTTACTAGTTCTTGTTCTTGTTTATTTCCTCTTATCTCGATGGGGAAGTGAAACAGAATTCTTCCTCCATAAGCCATGCGTGCCGTGAAAGGCGACTAAAATGCTGGGAGCAAGGGGCTAGTAACCCCTTCTCCTGTATACGTTACTAAATTTAAAAAGATAAATTTTCGTTTTCCTTTTTGGGCCATCTTGCCTTGGTGGGATACGGCCGGTTTGTTGAAAGATGAAAGAGATACATATATATATATATATATATATATATATATATATATATAGGGAGAGGGAGGTGTGAATGTTTCCAATGTTTTTAATGTCAAGAATGAAGACTTCAAGCTTGTCAGAAGAAGGATTCACAAGTTATCACATGGACACCAATACTGTATCCCAGTTCTTCAATGAAAATGGCAAACTGGCAATTACATAGCACTACCACTACCTAAAATATACCAACTACAACAGTTTAAAAAACAACTGAAGAAGCATTCTCTACTTATTGCATACAAAATAATATCACAAAATACCCGGCACTAATAAATTGCATGCTCGTATTATCGGTGATGAAGGTTTGAAGCTGATCAGTTGAGGCATTCTCAAATTATCTCATGAACACCAGAACATATACTGTTATTCAATTTTCCCAAAATGTAAATAAAATTGGCACCTACAATGAGCAAAATCAATCCAATACTTTCACTGTTTCAGTACCTACTCTTTTATCTCTATGCTACCTAAAAATGCACGGCATAAAAACCAGTATGAGCAATGCAAGTAACAGTACAAGTAACTACATGAACAATGTAAGTAACAGCACATCCATCAGTAACAATGACAGGAGAAACATAATTGACAGTACAAGTAACAGCAGGAGCAATGGAAACAGCACAACTATCAATAACAATGGTACAACCAACAGTAACAGGAGCAGTGGAAGCAACAGACTGAAATGAGACCATCAATAAGTGTATATGGCAGGGTGGGCCAGCAGCTAGGTCAATGACCAGTCGACCTACAAGCATGTGAGGTTCTCATATATTGATCCAACGACGCGGGACTGCGCACTCTGCAGTGTGAGAGGGGGAAGAGAGCAGGTGAGGGAAGGAAGGGGAGGGATGAGAAACAGGGGGGGAGAGAGGAACATAAAAGAGGGAAGAAAAGAGAGAGAGAGAGATTGAGATATAAGAGAATTTGGGAAAGGAGGCACAGCATAGAGGAGAATAAATGGAAGGCCAGTTTTTTATTCAACAAACTTGGGTATACTCAGTTTTTTATTCAACAAACTTGGGTATACTCGCATGTGCTGCTACTTTATTATGCATGTATTTTACATTGCATAAACACCCAGTGTGGATACCCTGTTTTATATGATAGTAACAGTGAACACCCACAGTATGTGGCTACCATATTCTGCATTATAGTTACACTGAGTGAACACCATCAGTGTGGCTGCCCTATTCTACATGATGGCTATATTGTAGGAGCTAAAGCAGCTTCTCTTGTCATATTCCTTCACACAAAATGGCATTTGAAACCTATTAGGCTGAGCTGAGACACTTCTGTAACAGGCTGTGAATATCATCGAACTTTCCACTAAGGGTTCAGTAGATACAAGAGCTTAAAAGGTTTTGCTCTATGTGAGCTGGAGTTACTATCACTTGGCAATTACCATCGCTCAAAATGCCCTGCCCCACACTCAGTAAAAACAGAATTTTCGAAAATGGTGAGAAAAGTAGTGAAGGGTGGGGGGGGAGAAGAAAGAGGGAGGACTATGGGAAAGTTGATAAATGCAGAAAATGAGAAAAGTGATGGAGGAATTGAGAGAAAAGGGAGGCGTGTTAGCAGACAATGAAGAGGATGGACAGAATAGGAACGGGATTAGAAGCAGAGAGGAAAGTGTTGATGTGTGCATGGAAATCAACAGGGAAGATGAGAAATGAGATGAGGAATAAGACTGTGGAAACCAGATGATGTCGCTGATGGTGTACTGTACTGCATGTATACGAAGATAATTACTAGACTAATTATCCACTTTTATTCCAAGAACGTCCACAGAATTAGTTAAATCAGTTGCCAATTTTAACAATTGAGTACAACTATGTAAATCTTTCACATATTAATCTTCTACTCCTTTGATACCTTTGACGCATTTCGATTTTTTTTCCTTCTCCCCCAGTCTGGCTCTGGGCCAGGCTTGTCTGGTCAACTAGGTTATTGCTGCTGGCGGCCAGCTGACCCACATATCAATCACAGCCTAGTGGATGTACTTGTCGAGTTTTTTTTAAAGATATCTTCTGGTGAAATGTTAAACAGTCCCACACATGTTGATACAATTTCCTCTTACTGTACCCACAGAACCACTGCATTATACTTTATCACTCCACTCTATCACATCTTTGCAATTTAAAATCTGAGAGGCATATTTAACTTTAATTAATCAATGATTCCTTAGACAGTGGGGGTTTCTGTCAAGACTCCAAAAATAACAAAAAATTCTGTGAACATGAAATTTACATACAATTCTTTAATTTTCATCTTTGTTTTTGTGCCTCGTATATTAGTAAAGAAGGCCATTCTGCTTGTTGCTTAGCACTAATGAGTAGGTGGTGGTGGTGTAGCAGCAGGTGGGTGGTGGTGGTGTAGCAGCAGGTGGGTGGTGGTGGTGTAGCAGCAGGTGGGTGGTGGTGGTGTAGCAGCAGGTGGGTGGTGGTGGTGTAGCAGCAGGTGGGTGGTGTAGCAGCAGGTGGGTGGTGGTGGTGTAGCAGCAGGTGGGTGGTGGTGGTGCAGCAGCAAGCTGGTGGTGCTGGCAAGTAGTGGGAATGCTGCCAAGTTCTTGTATCTCCAGGATATAAGATGGAATCTTGCGGAAAGTCGATAATGACAAGAGATTTATCGCCAGGACAGAGTGCACCATTCACGGTGCTATTTTATACTACTGCAATGAATACTTTGTTTGAGAAAAACTGGGGATAAAGATGGACTTGGATAGAGAGAGGGATGGAGAAGAGGTAGGGGAAAGGAGGGCTAGTGTGGGTAGATGGAGGGAAGAAGGATGAGTTGAGGAAGTAGAAGAGGGTTTGTAAAGGAAGAAAGTGAGAAGGGCAGAGGAATCGATGAGGGGTGGGAGCAAAGAGGGAGGAGAGAAGGGGGTAAAGGTAAGAAGTGAGGAGGTAGAGGGAAGAGGGGGGTAGGAGTAGGGAGGGGATTCTTTTTCTTCCTTTCCTGTAGCCTCTGCCCTCTTTTCCTTTGCCTTAGCCTCTGCCCTTTCTTCTTTTCCCTTACTACATCCTCTCTGATAGTACTAGGAAACATTTCTACAAATGTGATACTGTACATTTACCATTTTCCCATACACGCACAGATGTTGAAGCCCTGCAGTGTTTTGAGCATTAGGCTCATTAAGTCCTTATAATAGTGTTATAGTCCACTATAGCATCTTCATATCATATTTAGCCCTTTAACTGATTTTGTATAGCCAGCAAAACCAACATACAGGACTGCACAGCATGGTTAATTCCGAATCATCGATGACATTTAACAATCACGAATAATAGTTCAGTTTCTTATATTTAATTAAGTTTCTTGACTCATTACATTAATAGTGGATAATTTTCACAACTGAAAATACAAATTACAAGTGAACACGACTGTCTCTAAAGCGTCTACCAACACCACAAAAGCAAATTCCAGGCACTGTTTCATGGTTTGTCAGGAAAGGCAGGGGATACATGCTAAAATTTTCTTTAAAAGTCATTAAGAAAACGTGGTTTTCTTCGTGTGTAATCCGGGAAGGAAATTTGACATGTTTAGCGACTCAAATTCCTCATTTAACATCGTCGATAGGTTCTTGGAAAATGCTAATTTATAAACATCAGTGCACCTTTTTAGCACTCATTGCAAAAGGGTAAATCAAGGAATAAATGTTTGCAAAGCGAAAATTCTAAGGAGTATCTCCTACCACCACTCAGTTCAAAAACAAACAATAACAAATGTGGCAGGGAGCATTCACATACCCACCCACATTCACTCATACTGAGACAATTTAGTCACGAAAATTAACCTAACGTGCACATCTTTGAGATGTGGGAGGAAACAGGAGTACCCCGAGAAAATCAACGCAGACATGTGAAGAACGTGCGAACTACACACACACACACACACACACACACACACACACACACACACACACACAGACACAATGCAAGGAGGCAGAGGAACAGTTTATACCCAAAGGAAAAAGATTAAATGGGAAGACCAGAAAGAGCCCCTGGTTTACCCAAAGGTGTAGGGAGGCGTAGACTCAGAGTGTCAGAGAATGGAAAAGGTACAGAAGGCAAAGAACCCAAGTAAACAAGGAGATAAGTCGAAGAGCTAGAAACGAGTATGCACAGGTACGGAGGGAGGCCCAGAAACAGTACGAAAATGACATAGCATCGAAAGTTAAGTCTGACCCCAAACTGATGTACAGTCACATCAGAAGGAAGACAACACTCAAGGACCAGGTGATAAGGCTGAGGAGAGAAGATGGGGAACTCACAAGTAATGATCAAGAGGTATGTGAGGAGCTCAACTCGAGGTTTAGGGAAGTATTCACAGTGGAGGCAGGAAGGCAGCTGGGTAGACAGGATGGGGTGCGTCACCAACAAGGGATGTATCAAGTGCTGGAGGGCATACACACATCTGAGGTTGAGGTGAAGCAGTTACTCAGTGACCTTGATACCTCAAAGGCGATGGGTCCGGACAATATCTCCCCGTGGGTCCTTCGGGAAGGAGCTGAGGTTCTGAGTGTGCCACTTACCATAATATTCAACACATCCCTTGAAACTGGGCAGCTACCTGAGATATGGAAAAAGACCAACATAGTCCCCATCTTTAAAAAAGGAGACAGAAAGGAGGCACTAAACTATAGACCGGTGTCCCTTACGTTTATAGTGTGCAAAGTCTTGGAAAAAATCATCAGGAAAAGAATGGTGGAGCATCTGGAGCAGAACAGGATAATCAACGCAAGACAGCACGGATTCAGGGAAGGCAAATCCTGTGTAACAAACCTCCTGGAGTTCTATGATAAAGTAACAGAGGTAAGGCAAGAGAGAGAAGGGTGGGTTGACTGTATTTTCCTGGACTGCAGGAAGGCCTTCGACACAGTTCCCCATATGAGATTAGTAAAGAAGTTGGAAGACCAAGCGTGCATAACAGGAAGGGCACTGGAATGGATCAGGGAATATCTCACAGGGAGGCAACAACGGGTCATGGTGCGTGATGAGGTATCACAGTGGGCGCCTGTGATGAGCGGTGTACCGCAGGGGTCAGTCCTAGGACCAGTGCTATTCTTGGTATGTATATGTGAATGACATGACGGACGGGATAGACTCAGAAGTGTCTCTGTCCGCAGATGATGTGAAATTAATGAGGAGAATCACATCGGATGAAGACCAAGCAGGACTTCAAAGAGACCTGGACAAGCTTGACATCTGGTCTAGCAACTGGCTTCTCGAATTTAACCCCACCAAATGCAAAGTCATGAAGATCGGAGAAGGGCAAAGAAGACCGCTGACAGAGTACAGGCTAGGTGGACAAAGGCTACAAACCTCATCAAAGGAGAAAGACCATGGGGTGAGTATAACACCAAGCACGTCTCCAGAAACACACATCAACCAGATTACCGCGGCAGCATATGGGCGACTGGCAAACCTAAGATTAGCGTTCCGTTACCTTAACAAGGAATCGTTCAAGACACTGTACACCGTGTACGTAAGCCCCATACTAGAGTATGCAGCACCAGTCTGGAACCCACACCTGGTCAAGCATGTCAAGAAATTAGAGAAAGTGCAAAGGTTTGCGACAAGGCTAGTTCCACAACTCAGGGGACTGCCCTATGAAGAAAGGTTGAGGGAAATAGGACTAACAACACTGGAGGACAGAAGGGTTAGAGGAGACATGATAACGACATACAAAATACTGCGGGGAATCGACAAGGTAGATAGTGACAGGATGTTCCAGAGAGGGAACACAGAAACAAGGGGACACAACTGGAAGCTGAAGACTCAGATGAGTCGAAGGGAAGTTAGGAAGCAAATCTTCAGCCATAGAGTACTTAGGAAGTGGAATAGTCTAGCGAACGATATAGTGGAGGCGGGAACCATACATAGTTTTAAGACAAGGTATGATAAAGCTCATGGAGCAGGGAGAGCACAGAGACCAACCACAATTAGGTGAGTACAATTGGGTGAGTACACACACACACACCTGGTAGCTAAAGCTCTCGCTTTACGCACAGAGGGCCCGGGTTCAATTCCCGGCGGGGCGGAAACATTTCGAAGTGTTTCCTTACACACACACACATACAACAGGCCTAGTGTTTAATCGACATGTGCCTAGGACAAAATGGTAACTAACACACACAGCCCTGGTGGCCTGGTGGATAAAGCTCTCGCTTCAAGCACGGAGGGATCGGGTTCAATTCCCGGCGGGGCAGAAACATTTCGAAGTGTTTCCTCACACACATACAACAAGCCTAGTGTCTAATCGACATGTGCCAAGGACAAAATGGTAACTAACACACACACACACACACACATACAACAGGCCTAGTGTCTAATCGACATGTGCCTAGGACAAAATGGTAACTAACACACACACAGTGGCCCCGGCTGGGGCCACTGTGTGTTAAGCAAGGATGTACTGTACTTAGTTTTGGCATCACTCTTGATCTGATGAGAGATCTTTCTCACTCTATGTTCCCGGAATTGTTTTAAACACCTGGTAAAGGTACTGCCCTAATTACACGAGGGTGAAGTCTTTTATCATAAAAAAATTTTGGGGATCAATATTCCCATTTTCTGTGAAGTACTTGTTTCCTAATAATTACTGTATATTTCACTATTTTCTATGAACTTTCTATGTCATCTTATTTAAACTGCCATTTCTCATTTTTACTAATTTCATATATGAAACAGTTCTTATGGATGCAACTGCTACCAAGCACTTGTGATGGAATATGACAGTAGGAACAAAATCTAGCAATGTTGCCCTATGTAACTATCATCTTTTGTTCCCATTATGTAACTATCAGCTTTTTTTCTTGTTCCCATTATGTAACTATCAGCTTTTTTTCTTGTTCCCACTATGTAACTATCATCTTTTGTTTTCCCCCCTAGTTTCCTTTCCCTCTTTGACCCTCCTTTAATCTTTCTTACCCTCCTTCCTCCCCCCCTCCCAATGGGCTGTATTGCACAGTTAATAAACGGATTTTTTAATTGGCTCAGCAACTGCCCACTAAGAATTTTATGGGTGCAGGAAGAAAAGGGAAAAGGAAGGAGGAATGGCCAATGAGGAAAAAGGTGGGTGAGTTTGCAAAAGGGATTGTAGGAAAGTGAGAAATTAGGGATTTTTAGGTAAAAGAAAGGTGGTTAATGGGGAGTACTCATAAGAAGAACAGGATTAACTACTGTTTCACCAATTTACCAGGTACAGAAACACCTATAGCAAGTCGTCGCTTGGTTTACAGACTGAACGAGGGTTGGAAAAGCAGAGAGGTTTGTTGACTAAGAAGATAAAAAAAAAAGGGGTAAGATTTGGGGAAGGAAAATGAGGTGGATTTTATATAATAAAGACGGGGGTGGTAGGTCAAGAGGAGAGGGCTGGCTGAGTTTGCTGTATGGACCAAGTAACACCACAGCTATAACTCCAAGTAACTTGCTGGATACTCACTTTTAACCTACTTTCACAGCAGGGCATGGCTGCGAAGATGTCAAATGAGTACATGGTACCCAGGATGAGTGCCGAGCCATTCCAGCGGGCACTGCAGTAGGCACACCGGAGACTGACTGACCACCCCTCCAGGCACCCCATGCACACTGCCGCCAAGTACTGCTGCCGACCCTCTACACGAACCTGCAGAAGATGAAAAAGGTAAAGTTAAGAGGGATTATGACAGTAATTCCTGCTGCTAAATCTACATAAGACCTCCAGGTATTAGATTATGGTGATTACTTCTGCTGCCAACCAGTCTACACAAAATCTGCATGATATTCACAAGGTTAGGAGAGGATGTGGTAGTACTCATAATAAGTTAAGAAATTCAAGAGTTACATATGAGGAACAAACCATGTGGACCACAAAAAAAAACATGCAAAATGTCAATAAATAAGTGCTTTTGAGAAATGGTAACTTGGAATTGTTGCAGACAGGGAGAATGGAGATGAAATAAAATGTAAAATATCAGAGGACTGAACTGAAGAAAAGACTTGAAACTTCATCCACTAAAAATGGCTGAGTGGTTCTACTCTTTGTCAACTGTCACATAAGAAAAAGTCAAGATGCTTGAATTCGAGAGAGTGCTAATGCATGGGTTAGTTCCAAGAGCTGGCTGTCCTGCGCAGGTGACTTATCATGGTCTAGAGGCATGACTGGCTTCCAAGGTTCCAAGAGCATGGGTGACTACCAAGGGTCCAGGAGCATGGGTAGGTAGTTACCAAGGTCCTAAGACCATGGGTGATTTTTAAGGGTCCAGGAGCATGTGTAGCTTCCAAGGGTTCAGGAGCATGGGTGTCTTTCAAGGGCCCAGGAGCATGGATAGCTTTCAATGGTCTAGGAGCATGGGTGGCTTCCAAGGATCTAAGAGCATGGGAGGCTTCCAAGGATCCAGGAGCATGGGATGGCTTAAAAGAGTATAGGGGCCCAGGTGGCCTCCAAGGATCCAGGAGCATGAGGTGGCTTCCAATGATCCTGGAGCACGCGGGGCGGCTTCCAAGGATCCAGGAGCATGGGGTGGCTTCCAAGGATCCAGGAGCATGGGGTGGCTTCCAAGGATCCAGGAGCATGGGATGGCTTCCAAGGATCCAGGAGCATGGGATGGCTTCCAAGAGTATAGGGGCCCAGGTGGCTTCCAAGGATCCAGGAGCATGAGGTGGCTTTCAATTAGCCTGAAGCACGGGGTGGCTTCCAAGGATCCAAGAGCATGAGGTGGCTTCCAAGGATCCAAGAGCATGGGGTGGCTTCCAAGGATCCAGGAGCATGAGGTGGCTCAGATCAGGGCAAGTTAGATCCAGGAGCATGAGGTGGCTTCCAAGGATCCAGGAGCATGAGGTGGCTTCCAAGGATCCAGGAGCATGAGGTGGCTTCCAAGGATCCAGGAGCATGAGGTGGCTTCCAGGATCCAGAGCATGAGTGGCTTCCAGATCCAGAGCATGAGGTGGCTTCAGTCCAGGAGCATGGTGGCTTCCAAGGATCCAGGAGCATGAGGTGGCTTCCAAGGATCCAGGAGCATGAGGTGGCTTCCAAGGATCCAGGAGCATGAGGTGGCTTCCAAGGATCCAGGAGCATGAGGTGGCTTCCAAGGATCCAGGAGCATGAGGTGGCTTCCAAGGATCCAGGAGCATGAGGTGGCTTCCAAGGATCCAGGAGCATGAGGTGGCTTCCAAGGATCCAGGAGCATGAGGTGGCTTCCAAGGATCCAGGAGCATGAGGTGGCTTCCAAGGATCCAGGAGCATGAGGTGGCTTCCAAGGATCCAGGAGCATGAGGTGGCTTCCAAGGATCCAGGAGCATGAGGTGGCTTCCAAGGATCCAGGAGCATGAGGTGGCTTCCAAGGATCCAGGAGCATGAGGTGGCTTCCAAGGATCCGGGAGCATGAGGTGGCTTCCAAGGATCCAGGAGCATGAGGTGGCTTCCAAGGATCCAGAGGCCCAGGTGGCTTCCAAGAATCCAGGAGCACGAGGTGGTTTCCAAGGATCTAAGAGCATGAGTGGTGGCTTCATGGGTCTAGGGGTCCAGGTGACTTAAAATGATTCGGGGGACCAGGTGGCTTCCAATGATCCAGGGGCTCAGGTGGCTTCCAAGGATCCAGGAGCATGACGTGACTTCCAAGGGTATAGGGGCCCAGGTGGCTTCCAATTGTTAAGGAGCATGGAGTGGTTTGCAAGGTCACGGACGGCTTCCAAGGCTAAAGAAGCATGGAGTGGTTTCCAAGGTTACCAGTGGCTTTCAAGGGTCCAGGGACCAAGGTGATTCCCAAGTTTCCAAGGTGTAAGGAAAAAAAAAGTCTTCATTAGGCATTATTTTTTTCCAGTTTCACTTTTATTCCTTTTCCAATTTCACTTATAGTGGGGTGGTCTGCTGGCTACAGTTCCCAGGCTTCTTGATCTACCTCGCGTGTCACCACAGTCTGTAGGCCTGAGATATGCACGTTCAATTTATTTCATGTCTATTTCCACCATAGTCTGTAGGCCTGAAATATACTCGTTCAATTTATTTAATGTATATTTCAGCCTAATACCTCTTCCATCTACTTTCTATTTTCGCTGTGTTGCCAGGAAAGCCTCGACCATCTTTTCTCTCTCAGAAATCCTACTGTCCAAGTATGTACCTTTGGTGTTGGACTTAATTGTTTTAATAGTGTTTCTAGTACTTTGAGCTATTATAGGATGTGTTAATACTGGTCTCCATTTGTGTTGTAACAGGTGACATTGTTGCCTAAACGTAATTTTGATAACTAGCCGCCCATTTGATACAACTTCATGCAGCTTACTGATTAAGCATGTAACACATTCTTATGTTTATTTTTGTTTCAGCCCACAGGTGTGCGTGATCCACCCGACGTGCGAGTGTTGTAACGGATATTTGTGACTGACGTGGAGCGAGTATAATAAGACTACCGAGTGGGGAAGCCAACCTTTACTCGATTCTACACTTATCTTTTACTTCAAAGCAAGCCCATCGAGGAGGAACAACCCCTCAAAGCTGAACTACTCTACTACTACTACTACTACTACTGACAACTGCCTTTAAAGACACTTCATAAACTGAGCGTTGCAACCCCTTCGCTTTTTTAGCTTTTTCCACACTCACACTCTCACTCACTCTCTTTTTGGGGATCTTAAATCCCATGTCTTCATACATCCGCTGGTTTTAGTATTATATACACGTGAATATCGTGGGATTCCTGTTTTTCTTGTGCTACCTAATTTTAAACTAACTAATTTTTATAGTTTTGTTTTCGCTTATTATTCATGCGTTTTCATTTTCCCCTTCAGTAATAAAGTTCTGTGCATTTATACGCTATATCTATCCTGTTTATCTTATGGCATTATTTATTTTTTCTATATTTTCTTCAGTAGGGGGAGTTAATTCCCCCTTTTCCTTGACACAAGGACCCAGTTGGCTTCCAAGGGTTCAGTGGACCAAGTGGCTTCCAAGGGTCCTGGGGCCTAGGTGGCTTCCAAGGGTCCTGGAGTCTAAGTGGCTTCCAAGGGTTCCTAGGACCTAGGTGGTTTCCAAGGGTCCTGGGGCCTAGGTGGCTTCCAAGTGTCCGGGAGCTCAGGGGTTTTCTAAGGGGGTTAAAGAGCATGGGTGGCTTCTAAGTGTCCAGGGGTACAGGAGGGCCAAGAAGAACTGGTAGTTTCTAAGTCGTAGAACAGTGAGGTGTTCTCGCGGCTGGGAAGACTCTCCATCACCCTTGACCTTTGATATATTTACATTCAAGGAGAGGTGCCTACGTATGCACATGTTCAAGGGGAGGTGGCCACGTATGCACATGTTCAAGGGGAAGTGGTCATGTACGAACATGTTCAAGGGGAGGTGACCACATGCACATGTACAAGTGGTGGCCACATATGCACATGTTCAAGAGGTGGCCACATATGCACATGTTCAAGAGGTGGCCACATATGCACATGTTCAAGAGGTGGCCACATATGCACATGTTCAAGAGGTGGCCACATATGCACATGTTCAAGAGGTGGCCACATATGCACATGTTCAAGAGGTGGCCACATATGCACATGTTCAGAGGTACATATGCCATGTTCAAGAGGTGGCCACATATGCACATGTTCAAGAGGTGGCCACATATGCACATGTTCAAGAGGTGGCCACTTATGCACATGTTCAAGGGGAGGTGGCCACTTGTGCAGATGTTCAAAGGGAGGTGGCCACTTATGCAGATGTTCAAGGGGAGGTGGCCAGGGTATGAACACATTCAAGGGGAGGTGGCCAGGGTATGAACACATTCAAGGGAAGGTGGCTAGGGTATGAACACGTTGAAGGGAAGGTGGCTAGGGTATGAACACGTTGAAGGGAAGGTGGCCAGGGTATGAACACGTTCAAGGGGAGGTGGCCAGGGTATGAACACATTCAAAGGGGTGGCCAGGGTATGAACACATTCAAAGGGAGGTGGCCAGGGTATGAATACGTTCAACGGGAGGTGGCCAGGGTATGAACACATTCACGGGGAGGTGGCCAGGGTATGAACACGTTCAAGAGGATGTGGCTAGGGTATGAACACGTTCAAGGGAAGGTGGCCAGGGTATGAACACGTTGAAGGGGGAGGTGGCCAGGGTATGAACACGTTGAAGGGGGTGGTGGCCAGGGTATGAACACGTTCAAGGGAAGGTGGCCAGTGTATGAACAAGTTCAAGGTTAGGTGGCCAGGGTATGAACACGTTCAAGGGGGAGGTGGCCAGGGTATGAACACGTTCAAGGGGGAGGTGGCCAAGGTATGAACACATCCAAGGATAGGTGACCAGGATATGAACCTGTTCAATGTTTCTACGGTCTTAGATCACACAGTGCATAAAATATATTTCTTATATAAACCCTTTACGATCATTTAACAGAGCAAGTGGAGAGAAATGTGGGGTCGGGGGTGCCCAAAGTCAGCTGCAGAACCTCCCTCCCCCCCAAGCATGTTAAGGTCACCCAAGAATATCGTGGGGAGGCCGTGCCGGCAATGTAACATAGGTCAAGAGTGAGCAGATTGCCATACACCACCAGCTTTACTTACGAAATATTACATATATTTAAGGACAAATACCACAATATGAATAAAGATTTTTTTATTGGTCTGAAACTTAGTACGCAGAAATTATTTTCCCAGAGATGGGACAAGCTTGTGTGGTAATGAAGACTAACAGCTAGAGCAGGAACCGAAAAGGCGCCAACCATGTTTACTAGTCTTACTGAATGATCCAATAGTGGTGTTAATTTTTGCTATCATCTGGGAGTCTCTGTGGTAAATTTTAAAGCCTACTAGAGAAATCACAGAAGTTGTTCTTGATTTTAAAAGCCTGATCTAATCCTCCAACCCTCCCCTCTCTCCAGCACCAGACATTTATGAAGATACCTTTGACGAGTTTCAATACTTTTTCTACTCACGGACTCTAGGCCAGGCTTGACTGGTGCTTACCTGGTCAACCAGGCTGTTGCTGTTGGCGGCCCGCTTGCTCACATATCTACACCAGGTCTGGTACCTGATGGAGATGCTTTTCCAGTTTCCTCTCGAAGACTTCTGCACTTGTCCACTGTTTCTGATATCTTCTGGTAAGATGTTGATACAATGTTCTGTTATGGTGCCCATGGTGTGTTTGCTTTTCACTAAGTATATTTTGCACTTCTTCCTATATCGCTCACTCCAGTATGCCCCTATGGTAGCATGCAGATTTGAGGCAAGACCCTCGAGTACTTTCCATGTATATATTATCATATTTATCTCTTTCCGATCCAGCGAGTATATATTTAGGACTTTGAGGCGTTTCCAGTAATCGAAATGCTTTATTGGTTCTATGTGGACTGTAAATCATCTCTGCATGTGGCAAAAAGCATTATGTAGGTACAAACCTGGCTGCCGACTAACTTACACACCTAATCGGTTCTCCACAAACATCCACCCAGGGCTTCCTTCCACAAATACCCACCTTCCACATATAGACATACGTACACATAGATCGCTTTCCCTACATAAAACACATACTTACAGGAATGGCAGCTTTGGCATGCTGGATAGGTGTGAGGAAGAAGGTCCCGTCTAGTAGAGGGTAGCGGTCAAAGACGAGGAGGGCCTGATGACAGAGGACACACGCCGTCCTGGACGTCCGCTGGGCTGCCAGGGTGGAAAGGATGAAGCAGCGAGTGTCGTCGTTACCGTGAAGCCCATCATCCTCCATCTGGTGGAAGAAAGAAACGAGCAAGGAGCAAACGCGAGTCTTAGGTCTGACCGACTGGTTTCATACGCCATTAAGCGTCCCCCTTACTTTATTTACACCGAGGTAAAAAAAAAAGTGCTTGTAAATACAGTGCTTTATTTTGAAGTGATTGTTAAAGGCTAGTGTACACGGTGTATAACAGAATATCAGTAAAATATAAAAAATAAAATAAAGGTAGAGTTATCAAGAAATTATACTGTGGTATATTTAATACTTATGAATTAATAAATGGATAATTACAATAGATATCATATCTGCATACTGATCCAGAAAATCTAAGGATAAATGGGAACAAATATGGACAAAGGTAGAAGAAAAAATCAAACCGAAGAAAAATATATATTTTACACAAAAATCAAGTAGGACTATTTAATTTAGGCCTGGTGAAGAATAGTGTACTGTATTTCAAAACCTGAATCAAAATTATCATTCAAAGACTAAACATTTATATTAATTATACATTGTTATGCATTCTTAACATTACAAATTTAGTATTGTGTTTCTTATTTCGAATCGGTTTCTCCATAATGCTCGAGATGTCCAAAACAAAACCCATTATCCATTTGAAGACAGACAACTTTAAACTGAAATTGCATTTATCTATACGAATAAATGCCAATTTTACACATGTTTGACGCTCCAAACAACCAAAGATATCTAAATTTACGAACAACCTAATACAGGCGTGACGCACAACGAATGTTTTGAAGGACGATCGCATTGACGTCAACGGTTCTCGTTGCCTCGGGTACGATAACAACTTAGATAAGAGACCGCGGTGCAAGGCGTACCAACTAACCCCTGACTCTTGTACAATGTCTTTTATTTAATGAAGAATTTTCATCCCTATGCTATATTTATTTTTCCTCGCTAAGTATACGCAACTAAGGCATAACAAAAATTGGTAACTGTCGTCTTTTGTCTTTCGTTAGGCTCTTAATTAGCCTAACGTAATCTGCCAATAACTATCCACACTTGATTCCACTTCCGCAAGTAACTAATACTCTTCCCCTAAAGACAGAGGGATCCGAAGAGGACTGGAGCATAAGACAGGAATAGAAAAAGATGCATAAAGAGAAATATAAAAAATATATAGATATATCATGTTCCCCCACCACAGTGCTTGACTTCTACTATTCTCGTTGCTGGTGTTAACCGCTGGCCTCTTCTTCGCGCTGCCACTCGGGGGTCTGGGCGAATCCCGCCAGAAGCAGGAGCATGACAATCCTACACCCACCGCTGGATACAGAGAGTGGCACTGGCGAAGTCGCTCTTCTAGGAGCAATATAGGTAGCCCTTAAACTAAACCGCAAGCACTCCAAACAAGTACCTTAATGGCAACAGCCATTCTAATGTGACTGATTGAACTGATTTACGGCTTAATCAGAAGCAGCCTAGCACAGACCTTTTCTGAGCTGCTGTCCGAGCCACATCTCTTAAGCAGTTTGTGGTACAGTAAAGTTTAAAGACAGAAATGTAATGGAATGGGATGGATTGTAGGTATATTCTGGATATGAGGTTTAGGAACAGAGATTCACCCTTAAATTGCGGTAATGACATCTAAGTCTGGGAGCCATCAGCAGATTACACCAACACTTCCTTATTATAACTTTTTACTGCAGCGCTTAATAATCTTTAACTTTTTGTGGGAGTATAATTATGTATTTGACCATAACACACATGCATACATTATATATATATATATATATATATATATATATATATATATATATATATATATATATATATATATATATGCGCGCATTATTTTAATTTGTGATTTTCGTGAGAGCCAACCTGTCATGACACATCCACAATCTATTCTGTTTCCGTAAGATCTTAAAAGCCAAGGGAATACAAGGCGGGTAGGTGGAGAAGAAACAGCTATGGTGGTAAGAGTATGGGATGATAGACCAGGTGGAGGAAAGTGTGGGTTACATTACCTGGTGTGCTTGTCCCAGTACCTGAGGCAACTAGGGCAGTCTCTATAAAAGGGCCCCTAAGGACTCTCTTGGCTGCTGATGGTGATGCTGTCGTTGATGATGCTGCTGCTGCCATATGCCGAGACACGCGAGCCACACGGGGGCGGGGCGAATCTCCTAAGCCACCCTCAGCTCTATTTATGGGAAGAGCTTCGGGGGCAAGGTTAGGATAGGTCACCTCTTCTGAGGTGCTTCAGGGGCAAGGTTAGGATAGGTCAGCTCATCTGAGCTGCTTCAGGGGCAAGGTTAGGATAGGTCACCTCATCTGACGTGCTTTAGGGGCAAGGTTAGGACAGGTCACCTCATCTGAAGTGCTTCAGGGGCAAGGCTAGGATTGGACACCTCATCTGAGGTGCTTCAGGGAAAAGACTAGGATTAGTTACCTCATCTGAGGTGCTTCAGGAGAATAATTAGGTCACTTCGACTGAGGAGCTTCAGGGGCAAGGTTAGGATAGGTCACCACACTAGGATCTTCAGGAACAAGGAAAGGATATATTACCTTATCGGAGGAGCTTCAAGGGCAAGGTTAAGATAGGTCACCTCATCCCAGAAACTTCAGGGGATCTATGATGAGGTTGTAGGATTAAGGAAGATTATATGTAAAGGCTAGGTGTGGGACTTTCCTTTTCATACTGTAAGGAAACAGGAAAAGACATATTTGGGAATGATTCGGGCAGGACAAGGAATAGGTGGGATCAATGTGGGGTTTTGGAGGTCAAGATGAGGTAATAGGACTTTGAGGTTCTTCAAGGTGCAAAGAAGCGGAAAAAGAGGGAGCAAGGATAAGGTGGCGAGGACTGGGAGATTCGCCCATCGTTATTACGGTGACAGGAGAAGATTTTGGGTGCCACTTAGGTTGGATACCTTAATACTTTTACCACAATTTCTTTAAATTTGTTTAAACTGTATATGCAAGGCGAATGTCGAATAAGAGTAGTTAAGATATTTACCACAAATTTTATATAGGTTTGTCAATTTCATCTCCCAAGACGCATGTACAGTATATCACATCAGAAACAAACTAAGCCTCGTATTGGAAAGGGCTCAAAGACGTCTGCAAAATAAGCATTCGAAACAAATTGAATGAGTCTGCCAGCTTCCCGGGTCATTTCTGTTTCCACAACAAAAAAAAATACTATAAAAAAAATAGGATAGAGATGAAGTTAGAGAGGTGGTGCAGTGCGGGTGTAGGATGGGGGTGTCTGGAGGCAGAGGGAGGGGCTGAATCCAGCACCAGGGTGGAGGTAGAGGGAAAGGGACTGAATCCAGCACCAGGGTGGAGGTAGAGGGAAAGGGGCTGAATCCAGCACCAAGGTGGAGGCAGAGGCTGAATCCAGCACCAGGGTGGAGGTAGAGGGAAAGGGGCTGAATCCAGCACCAAGGTGGAGGCAGAGGCTGAATCCAGCACCAAGGTGGAGGTAGAGGGAAAGGGGCTGAATCCAGCACCAGGGTGGAGGTAGAGGGAAAGGGGCTGAATCCAGCACCAAGGTGGAGGTAGAGGGAAAGGGGCTGAATCCAGCACCAGGGTGGAGGTAGAGGGAAAGGGGCTGAATCCAGCACCAAGGGCCCTGTGTCATCGTCGTTGTCGTTGCAAGCCAACTTTCTGATGGAAAGCGCTTGTTAGCGTACATCTAAACCGCGCTAGCCCAGGCGGGGGCCTAGCAAATCTGAGCGATAAGAATAAAAGGATTGGCTGCCACCACAGCAAGACACTCCATTTTATTTATATCCAGATTAAAGGGGCGACAATTCAAGAGACCTCTTTAACTAAAAGGTCAGGATGAGCTAGAGACGAAGCCTGTAATCTGGAAGGTGAGTTGAGAGTAAGCCTTGCTCCGGTTGGTATGGGGATGGGGGGGAGGGGGAGGATGGAGGAGCACCATGAAAAGGAGGAAGTGCGCCAAGATTTGCTAACTGATTATGGTAACAGTGCAGGGCCCGGGGAACAGACTCATTGCCAAGGTTAGTAGAAGACATTCGAGTTACGAGATTTGGTCATACTTTTTTTTTATCACGACTAAGTTCTTAGATTATTGAAGTTAAACGATATTTTTGATCATTTATATTAAAAAAGCTAGTGTGAGCTTTTTATATTTTTTTCGCAAGTTAATTTGTTAGGTTTTCTCGATGCGTAATTATATCACTTTCTTGTTCAGTAAAATGCAAATATTTATTTAATTTATTGATTAACTGTGAGCTTTAATAATATGTTAAGTGAGATAATACTGTCGAGGTAAGTTTATAATCAGGATATGTTCTAAAACACAGTAAAATAAAACAAAAACAAAATCGGTAAGTAGTCAAACATAAAAGCACTGATACATTTACATGTATTCCGTTGAAACACTTTTTTTCGTATGAATACCTAACAGTTAACTATTGGAAATCAAGTCTAATCAAATCCACTCGTGCTGTTCCACAATGTGATCCACTTCCACAAAATATTTATCCACCTACAAAGCAGTGCCAAGGACGCCGTGGCACTGAGGAGAGTTAAATAAAGGGTAAAGAGTTAACAAGAAGGGTAGAGAATGCACTCTAAGTACGACTGACTACTACTTCTCCCTACCGTCCTAGGTTTAAAGGTCAAACAAACAAACAAACAAGCGCCGCAGTTGCCACCAGCACACCTTAATAAGAAGTACAAAAAAAGACCATCAACATCATCAACATGAGCATCATATCAGTGCATCTACGCCAACGGTGACACCATTAGCTCTCACCACCATTCACCATCACATGTAGCCTCGCGGAAGGACCCGAGCGGTGGGTAGGCGAATCCACAGTACAATGTTAAGTCACCCTCATTGTCAAAACCACAACAGATCAACATCAAAATTCATGATGAGAACAATCATAATTTAGGTTACTTATCACCCAGTGCTTCTTATTAAAGATTAGAGAGTAGCTAAGCTGTTAGTCGAGTGTAGTGAGGTGCGTGCTGTAGCAGTAGTACGGGTGCCAGGTGTTAGTGTCAAGCTAACTAGAATTGCGGATTCGCCAACAAAGTTGCGGTGGTGGATTCACGAAGTGGACACTCGTCGATTTGTCTAATGAATGTAAACAAATTTCCTATTTTTGACCCGCAGTATGCACCACGTAGCGCACGCGAGCGCGCGTGTGTACGTGTTAGTGAGTGTATGTGTGTGCGTGTGTGTATATATAATATATATATATATATATATAATTTAATGTAGAGAAATTATGCTTACTATACCTAAAATATAACGATAATAGCAATAGTAATAATAAAACAAGGTTTGAAAAAGTTTTCTTGACTTGAATATAAAATTAATCAGATTCACTCAATATATTCTACATAATAAACTCCAAACCTGTACTCAGGTAAACTGAAGCCAAGAAGCCAAAAATAATCATATGCTCTGAATGCTTAATACTACATATTACAGTGTAACATACAGAAAAATGTGCTTTAATTCAAACTGGATACAATAAAAATGTGAAAGACGCGAAATTCGTTATATTATGTTTGGCAATTACATTCTAAGCAAGCGTAAATGATTTCCATAACGAAACCCACAAAGGTGACCATGACACTAACGTAAACGGTGGCGTAGAGACAGAAACAAGTACAATAAAGCAGTGCTCCAAATGGCGGGGCTGACAATAACGCAGCAGTGTGTTAACATATCTGACGCTGGTACGCATACAGTGCTTCAAATTAATTAACTATGACGCCGCCGCGCCAAACAAAAAAAATTGAAGCACTGGACATGAACGAGCGGCGGGCATGGGCGGAGGTGGCACCGTTGACGCAAGGCACAGAGTTGCGTCTGGGCACCCCTGGCCAGTATTTTGATTTATCTCCTGTGTCCTCTACTTCCCCCTCCCTGAGGACATTCCTTCACTGCGCTCTCGCGGAAGGCCCGTAGCGGGGGCTAAGATCAGGAATCCTCCTTTATATTTTTTTTTCCTATTTCACGAACAATTCTAAATACAAACATGTCCATTTTACGACACGGAGTCAACCCTCATTTTTTTTAAACGTGAAGAGGCAACTTCAACAAGTCGGGCATTTGGTGTCTGCATTGATTCAAAATATGCTGTTGACCCTAGCACAAGAAATTGCTCATCCATCTTACAAGGTTACAAAAATCGACGCTTTTGTATGTTCCAATGCGGATACACTCTTGAGCGCTCATTATAAATGTTAACGAGTCGAGTTCGAAAATCAGAAATCCCTCAAAAGGACCCAGCACATGCCCCTGGCGTAGCATATAACGCTCACACATCACCGTTTAAAAATTTCCAACATGGAATCTTCATCTGCCATCTGCTCGATTGCAATGTCACCAAGACATACTACTCCAAAGCGAAACATTTTCACTCACCCTAGTCCCTCTACCCCTCGAAAGCTATTTACCTAAAACGTTAAAGTGGAGGATTCCCTTGCGAAAATTACGGTAACCGAAGCTACGAAGCGAGGGAAAGCTCCAGGGTTGACGTAGAGTTGGAAAAAGAGCTGAATAGTTAAATATAAAAAGACTGAAGGGGCTAGGGGAAGAGGGGAGGGAACAACCGGGGAAGGAAGAGGAGGATGACGTAATAGTGGATGAAGCTAAAGGTACTAGTGGGGAAAAAAGGCTGAAATTTGTGGTTATGAATTACTTTTCAGGAAGGCGACCACACCTGTTCAAATTAACAAAGTGGAAAGAAAGAAAAGAGGGTTAAGGGTATACTGAACGTCAGACAAGTCAAGAAAGAAGGTTTCGCAACCCTTGATAGCTGAACTCCCTCCTCCAGTTCCGATTTCCGTAAGTTCTACCTAAAGATTGGAGCACTGCTGCTAACCTCATATACGGTCACACGTGGAGAGTAACATCACACACAATATACGCCAAGTCACACTAATAGCAAAATCAGTGCCTCGCATATCACCCTAGAGAGAAGCCTACCATATCGCAAAGGTCACCCCTTCTACCTCAGGTCCAACCCCATTACTGTAAACACACAAGTGTATAAGTAACACACAAATCAATATCACATCGCTCTTACGATTACAGTCTTAATTAAAGGTTACTCTGAAACAAACTATTTACCAAGAAAAAAAAGGACTGACTAAAGAAAAAACAAGACACCAAAATGAGAGACTTTTACAAAGGTATAATGCTTACACGTTGAAGGATATACTACTGTATTGACTTTTCAAGAACGGGTGCTATACAAGAAGTGACTCACACTTTCGTTCGAGATTTGAGTGTTATGAACAGTTTATCCTTAAAGAAACATTCACCCCTAGTTCAGACTTTTCTGCAAAATGTTTACTTTCCATTTCAGGTACAGTCATTATAAATAGCAATAAATTCTTCACATGTAAACTTATATAAATAGCAATAAATTCTTCGCATGTAAACTTATAAAAAATCCCAAAGTTTTCTCCAGATATACACATTTTCCCGAGAAAGTAACTTCCACCTTATACACAAGATGAGCGTGCGCAGATTTGGACACATGCCTAGGTGGAATGCGGCCCATAATTCACAGTGATATAGTGAGCCTCGCACAAACGGTTCTCTTGCCTTTAAAATGACAAAAAAAAAAAAGTTATATTTATATTTACCCTCCCTTCCTTCTCTCTTATGAAGAAAATGTTTTATAAAATCGATGGAGATTATATCGTTTCCGTATTTTTCGAATAATATACAGTATAATACTAGGAATTTTAAACAAATTTAAAAAAAAATCTTAACCTGCTCACTCAATCTGCACAGCTAGATTAAAGAAATGTGTTTCCGTAAAATATACAGACACTATATAAGCTTCTTCAGAGATTTTCACTAGCACTAAAAACCTGAAACCCTGAGTAAAAGATGCAGGAAAAAAAAAAGTACGCAGGTCCACTACGGATGAAACAGCAGCACACTAGTCATAAGGAACTCGGAAAGGCTTATTTTGCTGCAGAATCACACGCAGTGGCATGGTAGGTGGTGGTGGTGGTGGTGGTGGTGAGGCTCTTTTCCTCCATCACAGGTCGTAGATGCCGTCACCGTGGCCGCGAGCATACCCAGCGGGGGTTAAGGTCGAGGTGAATCCACAAAAGTCACTGTCGACAGGGGTGTTAACACGTATTCTTCAATCTCGATCAAACTAGTCGCACGAGCTGTCAGCAGACTGCAGGTCATCATTCGGCTGTTAATCGTCGAACAAGTATCTAGACTACGTTTTAATGGTCGACTAAACATGTGAATACGGTAATTCAACCGTATACTGGACTACAAGAATAAACGAAATGTGAAGCTTTATTTTACTTAAGTTAAACAGTAAAGCTACACTTACAAATAAAAGTCCAGTGAAATAAATAGAATAAACAGTTATAAGTTCTTCGTATAAAGTAGTATACATTACGAACGAAGAATACGAGCTGTTTCCAGGAATGAGAAACAACTTTGAATATATACTAATATACCTTACTAACATTACAGAAAATGTGGATTCACCTTTTCGATTACGGTAACATCTTTCAAGAATCATAGATGTGCAGACAATATTATTAATAATAATAATAATAATAATAGTAATAACTAATACCGACGGTGCTAATCAGTTACTTAAAAAACAATCGAAAAATCAACCTACGAAACAAATAAGACTTTAGGGAAAACCTTTGCCTTAGGGCAGAGGGTGACCAGACTTTGCTCGCTCCAATGGATAACTAACTAGGTATTCGTGTTAATGATACTGTGCTAGCACAGTCTGTGTTGTCAACAACAAAAAAATGCCTCCCACAAACTATAAAATAGCGTAAATATGCTACAAGTAGTAGAGATGTTTCGCAGAGTACTGCCTCGAGTTGTCACGAGGCCCCGCCAAGGTCGTCACTTCCGCAAACTTCTTTACCAGGGTCAAGGCAAGGATGGCTGGCCGGTTGTTGGAGGTGGTCTGACCATGTCATGGGTTGCCACAGGTCTGGAGTTAGTCGTGACCTCAGGATGTGGTGGTTATGGTTAACATGAATAAAACTAGTCCATTTAGTCTGCTATGGTTGTACTGGTGGCAGTATCAGCAGCAATAAGAAGAGCAGTACAGTATATGCTGACAAAGACTGACGCTTGCAAGCAACGTGTCTAGTGTCTACTACTCTCTAAATCTAAATTATTGCTTTCTGGAATACATACGCTAACGCAAACATCAAATAAAAAAAACCACACAAGCTTAAAGGACAAAGAGACGAAGACGGTGTGGGTAGAAGGTGACGATGGAGACAGGTTGAGATATAGTCGACAAAGCTCTGCTGCGCTTCTACGACCCCAGTATGACCCAGCCTGACTGACTCTCCCACCAGGATAGAGGTTCCTATAGGTACAGAATGAGGCTGAGGAGGGAAAAGAGGAACGGAACACGGAGAGAAAAAGTATTGTAAGAGAAGATGGCAAGGAAAGAAAGTAGGATTTGGTACTAAGAGGAGGGTAGGGTAAAGGAGCCTCTGGAAGATCTACGATCTACAAGATATTCCTAGGGAAGAACATAGGACGTTATGCGGTGGAACTAAACAAAAATGTAACATTCCTGTATTGGAGGAGGTCGTGCAGTGTCAGGATGGGCTAGTAGGCAACAGAAACAGCAGGAGCAGAAGAGCCCACTGGTCATCGATGGCCTGTGTCGCGGAGACGTTGGCCTCACGGGGGCTTGCAGAGGTAACTTTCTACACCTCGAAAGGTCACCTCCCCGTTTTGTTACCTAAGCTAGATTAACTTGGTTGCTAACTTGCTATAGCTCTTAAAGGCACAAATCCAGCACAGGAACACAGAGTGATGTAGGTGTTGTTTCACACATACAGGCTCTATGGCCATGGGTTGGAAGTGCGTGTCTGCAGCGTGTAGTCCAGGATGTGGGCGTGGCCAAAGGGAGCTAGGGCAGGGGAAACACGACGGGGGAGGGACCCGTATTGCGGTGGTGATGGCCAAAGCTTGACGTAGTGACAACCCGAGCGCAATACCATTCTAATCTGAAATTCACACATTCACTTCTATCCACATCAAACTGGAGCAGGAAAAACACTTAGTTATCACGTCAGCGCTAAAAAAAAAAACTGCTTGACTTAGCATCGTAATGAACTGATGTTAACTTCCCCCGGCGGCGGGGGCAGGGACCCCCAGAACTGTATATAAATAAACTACAGATAAATGTCTATAACTACTGGCAAGCTTATTTGCAACTACGAATCTTTCCTATGACATGTGACATACGGATCTTCACTAACATGTGAAATACGAATAATCCCTATAGCATGTAAGCAATGAACTGCGATTTTTAAATACATGATCAATTATTTGAGTAATAATTATCTTAGAATTACATACAAATATCAGCAGAAAGTGTTAAATAAAAGTAAAATGCAGATATGATATCAATGTAGTTATGTTTAATGTGATGAAAGAAAATATGCCAAACAGAAAGGGATACTAAAGTAAAAATATATAATCCAATAATTAGAATCACTTCAAGCACAATTAACACACTCCACTCGGTCTGTATGCTAGACTCGCGCCTGCTCCGGTAAGGGTAAGGTAATTTTTTTTACTCAAGTCGCTTTTTCTTTATTTTTTTTAATCTTATAGCAAGTGAGATCGGTATCCTCATCACCAAGGCGCTCGCGATTCAACGCTCAACGCACGATGGCGGCGGACAATTTGTCCTAAGAATAACAAAAAGGTCTTCACAAAAATAGCTTACAATTAGTTATAACAAGTCACACGCGCTTGAAAACTTTAAATGGTTAAAATATAATCATGAAATATGCATGTGAATAATAAAAAGATGCTATGAGACACGGAATGTGAGAGCGAAAAGAAGACAGCAATATATAAATGTCTATTAAAATGAGCACTGACTTTTTTCAAGATGCCGCTACTTTGTACAAACGTGGTGGTAGTGGTGACGACGGCTCTCCGGGAACTGAGGCTGGGAAAGCCAAGGATAGTGGGAGGTATACACGACTGCGTTGACATACAAAACACCTACCTGTTTCTGGGTCCCTATTACACCTGTTCTCGGCCCCTAACACGCCTGTTCTTGCAACCTTCCCCTCCCCTCCTGAGTTAAACAAAAACGTTCTAGGCCCCTAAGACAACGCCTGGTGTGGACACTACTGGTCTAACTCGGTCTCTGTATTCGCGTGGGTGAGCAACGCGGATTTTTACAAGACGTCTCGTAGACCGTGTGTAAAGGGCAACAGGCGAGAGGGAGAGAGAAGGAAAGAGTATAGGAAAAAGAAAATGTGAGGAGAGAGAAAGAAAGAAAAAGAGAGAGAGCCAAAATGAAAAGTAGATAGAAAACATGTGACCTTTATGTTACCTACCTGATCACACTCAACCACCGGGGTAATTATAAAGACGCATTATGTGATATGTGGAAGCGTACGTTACCTGGCTAAGGTTAAGAATTGGAACCTTGTCGTCGAGATATAGATTCAAGACAGGCTACCGTCTGCCTTTGCCCCACTGAGAACTACTATGTACCTGAAAATATGGTATAAGTGATATGGGCGAACACGTGTCTCGTGATGGGGGCGGTGAGTGAAATGCGGTACAAATGACATTATAAATCTTAATTCAAAATGGCAATTACATAGAATTACAATATAAATACATTAAATATAAAATTGCAAAAATCACACATGAAATGATATGATTTAAAAAATCTGCATTAGTTTGGTCGAGAGGGCGTAGTGGAGGCAGTGGCTCGGGTCTGGTCTTGGGACGCTCGTCAGCTGAAGCTACAGAGGGTCAGGGTGAGGCAGGGGCGGCCCTGGGCGGGGAGGGTCCAGCCTATACCTACTACACCGCGGCGGCGTTGCCAGCATGGCACTCCACAGCTATGGGTCTCGGAAGGAGATGACAAGAGTGTCTTATGGCGGCTTTCTAAACTAGCCATTTTCTGTTGATAACACAGGGACCGTTCTCGTGCTAGCCTACACCGCGTCAAGGCGTCTCGGCCTACTATCACTGTCTAGCGGCTCCTGAAGGGGTGGTGTGTGTGTGTTTCTAGTCTCACTAGGACCTAGTGCACAAAAGTGACGTTAACCCCTCGCTCAGATGCACATTGTCTGTGACTCTGCCCCCAAATCGGTGCAACATTCCTCCCTTGCGGCGGCTGAGAGCGGCCTCTACAACTCCCGCCCTTGCTGCGGCTGCGGCCTGGTGTCTGTGGCTCGCTCCTCCGCGACATGTATGCGGCCTGGGCTACCTCCCTCACGCCGACCTAGCTACACCCACTGTGCCTGCTTCCACGACGACGACGACGAAGACGACGACGACGATGACGACGCTCACATACGACTCTGCGGTATCCACACGCCCCGTTTCACTTCCTTACAGTTATATAGTTCACCAGATACACGTCTCGTTAACAATCAACTTTTGTCTTAAACAATGATAATCAGTAAAGTTTTAACTGCACATTATGTCTTAAGCTTCATATAGATAATTCTTTATTTTCGACTCACAGACGAGGATATTTTTGCCTTGTTTGAAGTTTTTTTTTTCACACTAGTAAGATTTATCTTATTTACAGAAACCCATAAGATTTTTTTTATAGCCTTTTAAGAATAAGCAAAGATTTATTATTTGCTCTCATCTTACAATCAAGTATTTTTTTTAACTTACACTAAGAGACATTTGTGCTACAAGTCTAGTTTGAGACAACCAAAAGGTTATTTTCCCACAGTGAATCAAAATAATATTAAGGGCTATGAAAAGCCCGGGGCGATGTACCCAGAGCTGGTGTGATAGAGAGCCTCACACTCACATCATATTACCACTGAATTAACTTAGGCCTTGCACTAATCTTCAGCTAATCTCATCGTCGTTTAGCACAGTCTTAGCTCCCTGGTTTGTGGGTGTGGATTGAAAGTACTTTTGCAAAAAAATATTCTTCAGTTTACGATTAAATATACGTGTTTTTCCAAAGACACAAAATTCAGAAAAAAATGGTATTATAGTGGATCAAAAATTAGTTCTAAGGTCAGAACTGCTTAAAGCGTTTTGCTTCCGACATTCTTCGAGATACAGGACAAAATTATAATTACAATATCTGTACTGCTTAATATGAGTGTGTATATATATATATATATATATATATATATATATAAGAATAACCAACATTAAGTAGTACAGAAATAACGAGAATATTTTCGGTCAAACTTGAGACCCTCTTCAAGTGATATTAAACTAGCTGGAAGGAGCCCCTTATAAAGGCATTTTTTTTTTTTCCGAAAGAGGGATGGCAAGAATGGTGAGGGAAAGGAAGGCTCTGGGTAGGACAGAACAGTGAAGAGGGTTGTGGGTAGACAGGAAGAGGCAAGAAAAGTTAAGTTAGGTGCACACGAAAATAAACATTCACATTATGGTTTGATTTAGTGCCAGCTACTGCCCCCTCCCTCCTCTCTCACTAACCCGAAATTAGAGGACCCCCTTTGCTATCCACACCCAAAAGGCCTGCGGGACTCGCCCAGGTCCTGACAAACCCCGCTCGCCCAACATTCCCAGATTCAGGAGACACAGTCCGCACCTACAATATCCCCAACTTAAAAGATACATATTTATTTCCCAATTTCCAAATGAGTGAATACGCAGAACTGTTGAGCAACGATGTATATAATAATAATAATAACAATAATAATGTAAAGCAAGCATCTGGAGAGCGGCTGAAGGACATGATAGAAGAAGAGGAAGGAGAGAAGGCCACACGAACAAGATAGACGTTTGGATGGCATGGGTGCAGCATCCTAGATGTTGCATACTGCAGCAAGTGTACTAAGCCAAGTGGATGATGCAGGTGAAGTAAGCCAAGTGGATGATGCAGGTGAAGTAAGCCAAGTGGATGATGCAGTTGAGAGTAAGCCAAGTAAGTGGATGATCCAAGTGGAGTAAACCAAGTGGATGATGCATCTAGAGTAACCCTAACTGGGCTGTATATGAAGAATGTACTAAAAATTTATAAGATGAAAATAAGAATGCAACATTTTATAGAGACGAGCAGTGTTGCAGGGTTGAGCTGTGGAGGGAGACGCAGCGAGACAAGCGGGCGGGCTCACCTGGCCTTGAAGGAACTGGTTTTTGCTTGAAACGGCAAGCAGGTGTCAAGCAAGGAGATTGTGGTGGGACCAGCCTCCTCCCAACACCACATTCTTGCATGTTAACCTCCTCCTACCCTCTCTTTCTACTCCCTAGCCTTATCTTTTACTCTCCCTTTATCGTTTTACTACTATTACTATCCTTCCCAGATCTGTCTCCTGTCCTTCTGGTGTACCTATTTCAATGAGTGTCCCACCTACCATCTGGCCCAAACCCAAAACCAGGTAGCACCAT
Organism: Cherax destructor; assembly: GCA_009830355.1. Taxonomy (NCBI): domain Eukaryota; kingdom Metazoa; phylum Arthropoda; class Malacostraca; order Decapoda; family Parastacidae; genus Cherax; species Cherax destructor. Next base: position 127,523 of record WNWK01001233.1, on the reverse strand, counting down.
TAACCATACCCAGGGAGAAGCAAGTAATAACTCAAAAATATATACAAACCCCACCCCCCGTCCCCAGAAAAAAGAATACCTTTGAAAAATTTCCTGTAAAATGGTGCCTATAAATACTCCTCTCTCCATTAGTAAATATTAACACTAAAAGATCTGGCTTCTCTTGATATTTTGTTACACCAAAATAGGCTACGAAATTCCCAATTATCCTAAGACAGCATAAACAATGTACAAAATAAATATCTTACTATATTTCCAGCACCAGCCTCCCACTTCAATCTAACGAACCAAAACACCCACCTCAGCCTAGGCACTCACGACCAAGATTAAGCTGCACAATCTTCACTGTTTCCTAAGTCCCTGTCCAGCCTTCAGTGTCCAATTCAAACTTTAGTACATAATCCCATAAATCCATTACACCGTACACTAATTTGACCTAGGGATACAAATATATCAAAACGAGATGAAAAGAAATAAAATGAGAGTTTTTGAAGAGTATCTAGTCCTCCTGACCAAATCTTCCTAAAGACTCCAGCATTCCTGATCCTACTCTCTGCTTTTTTTATTAGTCGCTACCTTCTTCCCAACACCACACCACTCTCCTCCCACAACATTAAACCCACCCCCATCGCAACCCCTCCTAAATCCCGCTACAAATGAGATGATATGAAACCAATTTGCAATTCAAAATTCACCCAATAGGTGGAAGATGACCGCTTCTCCAAATTTATCTCCAAACCTTTACCGAACTATTATTTGTACAGTAAATCTTATTCTCTGGCTAAATTAGATTTTTTAAGTCAAAACATTTGCACAATAAAATTTTGTGCTGATGGCGTCACGAAGAGAGGATGAGTAAGGGAGTATGAGAGATCACGAGGGAAATGTGAGTGTGGAGATAGGGAATATAAGGGAGTGGAAGGAGTGAGGGGGGAATGAGAGTTGGAAGGAGTGGGGAGAAGTGAGGTATGAGACGGGGGGAAGAAATGAGAAATAAAAGGGAAAGGAGAGAAGAGGTGTGAAAAGAGCTGGAAGAGGACTAATATTCATGACTGCTCTAAAAAAAAATCTGAACAGTCCCATCACCCTCCCCCCTCCCTTCACACAATAAAGCTACCTTCGACCAGTTCTCTCGAAGATTTCTACACTTATACCAACACTGATATCTTCTCATATCTCAAATCCCTCATAAACGTCAAATTACGACCTGCTACTTCACCATCATAATATTTTACTTCTTTCTCCTCACTCACATTATACCCACTATGTGCCTTATAACCCCTCCTCCACCCGTACAAAATCAGGCCTACCCATTGCAACACGCATTCGCGAATTTCGTCACACCGCCTCCTGCTGCTGCTCACAAAGGCTTTCTGATATCATCTTAGCTTTAACGATGACAGTAATGATGACGTGGCCGCGTCTGTCAGCCTCAGCACTCTTCACACATTCTTAATTAATGGCGCAACTTGCAATAGAGGAGGAAAAGATATGAGGAAGGGAAAGGGAGGGGAGAGAGGCTGCTTGTGGGGATATAGAGGGAGGAGAGGGGCTGGTGGCGGTGAGGGGACGAGGGGGGGGGGGTGATGAAAAAGAAGGAATGAGGAGAGGCTGAGGCGAGGGGAGATGCTGGTGGTAGTGAGTGAGATGGGGTGAAGAGGGGAAGCAGGAGGGGAGCTCTTTAGGTTAGGATGGAGGGGGTGAGAATTCAGGACGTTGATGAGAGGGAGTTCTGGAGTGAAAGGGTAAGGACAGTGGAGGGTGAAGGTATAGAGGGTGGATGGTGAAGGGTGGAAGGTGAGGGTAGCGAGGATAGGAGTGTGTGTGGAGGGTAGGAGAGTAAGTAGGTTAGGTGAGGGTAAGGTGGGTGGAAGGTGAAGGTAAGGAGGGTGAAAAGAGAGTAGGGAGGATGAAAGGCGAGATGTAAGGAAGATAAGGTGATTCTGACAATCTTTCCCTTCATTGCAATAGATAAAAGTATTAATGAGATATTACCGTTAGCGAAACTGCTAGCCCTTGTAGTTAACGCTTAACCCCCTTACCCCTACAACTGCTACTACCGATCTCAATCTATCTCCTTTGACTCCCTTAGACTATCCCAAATAGCGCCAACTCTGGGAACTACTGCTAGTCTTAAGTTGTTCGCATGTGCTTCGTTACGGTAGAAAAAAATCTTAGACATTAATTCTCTACAAAAACTAAATGATTAATCAACACCTGAGTTATATTTGCAAATTATATTTGAGTTAATACTTTGTGCCGCATGAGCAGCAAGTCTACATCCTAGTCACAGTACTTAAGAAACATCAACTTAAAACCTCAAAATAACCAAATCATTGCTATTCCTATGTAATTTGTTTTTTTTTTTCCCCTCTGAAAAGATGTCCCGTGTGGGAAAATAGGCGCGGGGCTTTCAAAACTGCCCCTCCGGCGAGGCCTGGAGACTACGTCTACTATTTTACCAAGTGGAAATTCTTGGAACCGTGGAAAGAAAATCGATAACTAACTCCGCATGTGGCAACACTCACTCATAACTTCGCTTTAAATATTTTGACATTTTTATCTTTAGTATTTTTACTTTGTCACTTTGAGACCTATAATTTCATTTAATCCTAAGCATTAAAAAGAGAATATTAAATAAATTTCCGTAATTCCAGAGAAAAACGTGAACCTATACACACCAAGCAACTTCAAAGTGATACTTCGCCTTTTTATTATAGACACTATTATAATCCCAATAATATGACATTTCACAAGGCCTGACGATCTCCTAAGCCACAAAATAGCCCAATTAAGTGAATTGGAGACAATAAGAACCTATAAATAGAACCTATAAATAGTCCGAGGTTAGCTACAGTCCAATTAGACAATTCGTATGGAGGCGTCTTGTCTTTGTGGTGAGGAAGTCATGGTCCTACTCTCAGACGTTAGTACCTCAATGTCAAATAAATTATGTCTATGGAGACATCTGATCATCATTTGCCTGTTTATGTGCGCAGAAATTACGTGGCTCCCTCTAGCTCTCCGCCACTGAAAATGATCATATTACGACCACCATCTATTAAAATACTTCCATTATGAACCTTTTGTCTTACCCGCCCCCATCCCTCCCCCACTACACACTAATGTTAATTTAAAAAATTACATTAGCAATAGGGCCGCCTGCCTATCTTCAGGAATATTCATGTTCCTCACATACCGCTGTATATAAACACACTAGAGAGTAAATGAAGATGGCGTTTATGGCTGCACTAATAACATACAGTAAACATCCAACAAATATGAAGTTCCCAGGAAAACAGGGCGTGCTAAAAAAAAAAAAAAAAGCGTTTTGACTCAGGGATTTAAATAATTGGCTGTAAGGTTTTTAATGCATGTCAGCAGAAACGACTCATACCACACATTTTGTTTTGCTGCTGGATAAAAGGGGATTGTCTCCTTTGACAAGTGTTTCTGAAGACTAATGTAAGTAAAAGCGCATACCAGGTGAAATAAGCGAAACGTTAGTCGGTGAAATAAATGTACTGATCCTCTAAACTTTCAACAAGCTGTCTAATTTACTTTCCTTTATCAAGTTTTCGAAGTGTAAAGAATCATTTTATCACCAGACAAGGATCACTATCCCTCCCTTCCTATCTTCACTATCCCCCTTCCCATCTGAAGTGACCTTCTTAAATCGTTTGCGTCGCCTTTTAAAAAATTTTGCATCGTCGTTTGCATATTAATACTTTGGAAAGAATCTGGCTTGATATCAATGCCATTTACCGCAATTATCATTCTGCTTCCCTACCGAGACTCATCATGAATGCCACTCCCTTACACTATTACATTAACTAAGAATTATCAAACTGCACTCATCTACTTCAAAAACGATGTAATTAGTAATATTCCATCTGATCTATATTTTGTTTATTCAAATTTATACCAGTAGCTATATAAACGAGTCTAATGTAGCTTATAGTAACTTTCACAAACTGCTGATGCTTAGCAAACTCTCGCCCTCCTCACTCAAGCTTAGTAAGTTACCTACCGGACGCGGCAAAACTTGACCTACTCAAGCCCTTCATTTCCTACCTCGCCGCCCTATTGTTATCTCCCGTGACACCCCCACTCCCCTCTTAGCAAAGTCTCCTCGTCTCCCCAAGCTAATGCACAGTTATTAAACAAGCCAATAATTAGCAGTAGTCAGCCAATTAACTAGTTGAGTGCACATGCAACGATAAAAAAAAAAGAAACGACAAATATGGGAGAAACCTAAAATTACATTATTAAATTTGTTTAATTGTTAATGTAAAAAGGATTTTTCTGGTCAAAATTCAGCTATCTAACTCTTTTTGTAATTTTAACTACTGCTAGAAACTTACACGTAAATTTACAATTTGTTTAGGATGTGGTTCACGGGTTAGATTATATAGTCAGTGAGTGACCCGTTTGTTTCACAACTCTTAATTTTAAGCGAAGTTTATTAAAGGGAGTTAATCTGGCATAAGAAATCTGCCGAGTCTGTCAGAAGTGGGCATCACTATAATATTTTTAATGAGCGATATAGTTTCTTTTAAATGTTTTAACATCCTGACAACGATAAACATTTTCTTTTCCTGTGCCAAATACACTAATAAAGCTCTCTGAAGCTGAATGCTTAACTTACATGGAGCATCCTCCTCTTTCTCAAGCGCCTAAAACTGAAACATTTACATTTCTACTACACTACTGCTGATTTACATTTCAGTTCAATTTAAGGATATGGTCGCCATTATCGTTCTCCCGGAATCACTAACCCAAAAACTTTCTACAATGGCAATTTTTGCACTAACAGGGAATTTAGTGACTAGTTCTTCCCCACTCCATCTCTTACTCTTCAACAGCATGCGATTTAACAATGTCCCTCAATCTTCAACCGTGCACGATTCAATAATATCACTTGAAACAGACAACTAGGAAACCCATATGTATACTTATGAGAAGACGAAGTTTTTTGCGCTTTAAAATATTTACACACGTTACCCCGCTGAAAAGTAGATGCAGCATCTCCCGTTTTCTCTCTCTCCTCGCTCTACTACCAAGGTTTATAAGTCACGGCAAACCTTTCTACCTTTGCTGAGTTTCGAGTTTTCCTACTCTCGGAGCCCCGGCCTGGGAGGCAAGACATCATATACCTAGGCTACAACAACGCCGTTGGGGCCATTTGTTTACCAGAAATAACAACACCCAAATACAACACACGCAATACCTCCCTCTTTAAAATAAAATAAAAATGTGAGTTTTATTTGACTTTTTATTATGAAATACTGGTGAAAAATGAGGTGAAGCTTGATGAATAGATCCAAAACATTCAAAGATTTAATAATATACAGTGAAGGACAGTTTTATTTAATTCACAATAATATTCTTTTATATATAAATCTTCTACATTACACAAAGGCCACTAAACATGATACACAAAATTATTCACAGTTCATTCATTGCATTATATGAATAAACTACAAAACAAAGCTTACCATATACTACCATTGACAATAATTACCTCACATTAAAATGTTTAATTTTCATGTACAATTTACCTAGCAGAAGTAACCATGCATTGCTTAACACTTCAGTTATACCAGTTTAAATGTCACACCAAAGGGGGTATGTGCTTATTTAAATATACCAAAAGCAGGCAAGTTATCTACACAATAATGTTGGAACTTCCCTCTCAATTCATGTGCAAATCAGTGCTTCAAAGCTTCTTATATGGCAAGTTTCATGGAGCAATATGACATTAAGTCTCGACATTAGCTGTGCAGGCCGTCTCTAGTGGATTAGCTCTGGGTACATCTTAGTAAAAATATCAAAGTACCAGTTAATACTTTTTCCTAAATGGCAAAACAATCAAAAACTTTATTTGAAAGTCACTGGTATAGATTCTGCATTTTTGTGCACATAGAAAACCATAAAATCTTGAATTTCTTTAGTTTTTAAATGGTTTGCACTAATCTGATCCACTCATTGCAAAATGTGAATACTTTGATTCTTCTGTAAATTCCATTTCGTGTATTATTAGTTATGTTACATATCACTTCTCCAATATTGATAATTTCACTCTAGTGCTTTTAACTTATGTGTGCAATAGTGATTCACGTCTCAAATAGAAAAAGTAATCTATAGATTCTTTATATGCCTGAAATAATTTGTCACTGACAAAAATATTTCCCAATGTCTATTGTACGTCGTCACTTCCTTCTAAGATACAAGAGGCGGGTTTCATGTAATCTAAAAAAAATAGTGAATCGGATCGACCTTCTCTCGGTATCTCGTCGGACTTTCTAGAAGTCTCATTTGAGGTATCCGAAGCCTCACTTTAGTCCGAGTCAGCGGGGTGAAGCCTAGCCCCTCTCCTCCTGACTAACCTTCCTTCACCTAACGCTAAGTTGACGAAGTTTCTAAGGCTCTGTAAAGCTCTTAAGTTCTGTGGGAAAAACTCAGACTGTACTGTAAAGCTCTAAGCTCTAAAGCTCTTGAATCAATTATCTGAAATACAGCTGGGGACTCGCAGTATAGGATAATTCACTGGGACAATCAGCTCTTCATCATTGATAACATTTCCAAGCCTTGACAACAAAAGTGAGTTAACTTGTTCATCTTCTTGCTTAGGACGAAGCGTCTACAGTAGTTTTAACTCGCTCTTCCTCGAGTCGGCAGTGAAAAATTCACGAAAAAAAGCGGTACAATTGAAAAAATTCTTCTTCGAAAGTACGCAATATTATACTATTAATATATAAACATGCTTTTACACTAAAAATTAAAGATATATATATATATATACCATAAGATATCGATAATTGTATATATAGATATACAAACATACTGTATATACCATAGAATAACGTACCGCACTGAAAGTGACTGGCTCATACTGAGAAAAGTTATTAGGAAGAGTTAAAATAAAACAACAATTAAAGATGACTAGGTTTGCCCCTACCTTGATGTGGTAGGAGTTGATCTTGTGGCGTGGTAAGGCGTTGAAACTGCTGAAGTCTGGCCTTCGCGCGAACATACCGCTCCCTTCTGAGCCATGTCTGTCACAAGAACAAAGATAAAATATAAACTTTCTGCCACAGCCGTGGAAAAAAATACCGATGGTTTCCTGTGAAGGTCAAATCTAGAAAAAAAAAAAAAGCAAGGGAAAATTTGGAATTACTAGAATGAAAAAAAAAAGACATCAGCAGGAAATGTGGCTGAAAATAATCAGGTAGTACCGCACTGAAACACTATGTAGAAAATCATATTTTAATGGATCATTTTAGCACTGTAATAATAATAATAATAAACCAGCGGCACAACTGTCACTGACAAACCATTAATTGCTTTATATTTACGTTCAATAACCAAGTTTAAAAACACTAACAGCCATCTTAGTGATTAGGTCAGTGGGTGGGGAGGCGGGAAGTGAAATGTGTGAGTGGGTGGGTGGGTGTTCGAGGGAGGGGGAAAGAATAAGTCAAGGGAGGAGCGTCTTCTGGTTTCCATGACAACGAAGGAGCTGGTCGATGGCACTCAACCAGACCAAAGCACTTGAGGTCCAGTCACTTCCTGGGGTCGAGTGCTGGGCGCCATAATATATATTTGCCTCCCACTCATGTCAGATGATTAACAAAACTTTTGTCCAGAAACTTACTATGAGACTAACTAATCCAGAAGCTAAGAGGAATGCCCTACGAAAGAAATCCTACACTCCTAAGGGTCATACACTGCCCAGAGAATGGGATTTAATCAGGTTTAACTGAACTCCTTGGATGAAGAGGCCTTCATTAGCGTCAACAAACCCCCACCACCAATGCTTGAAGTGATTAGGGATTAAAGCAAACAATGTATATATAATCATAAGCTACCCTTTAGTGTATATGCCGTAGCTCACTTGAATATAAACACATCCATTACAAAAAATTTTTTAGCTTGCCTATAAGTACAGAAAAAGAGCCTTTGGAGTTGAGCGAGGAAGATGGGATAGATTAAGGATAGGTTTGTGAGAAGAGCGTCTAGGATATCATTTTACTATGTCGTCACAGGTATTAACGATGCTAACACCAATTGATGATTAAGCCAAATGGATAATAGCCAACATTCAGGTTTGATCCAAAGAAGGGAAGGACAGGTCCAGTTTCTAAGTATAACAAAAAATCAAAGGAGGAAATTATTTATAAATTGAGGTAACTGGATTTGATCCGAGCGAGAGCTCCAATCCCTTGTATCAAGAGCTTTTCAATAGCATCCAAGCACTTCTTGAGGGGTTATTATAATGAAGGGGGAAACGCTAAACCCGTAGGATTATACAGCGCCTGTGGGGGCGGGATGGAAGGCATTCAGACTTAATTCAGAGAACTGGAGCACAGATCCAGTTCCCTAGATCAAGAGCCCCTCACCAGTATCAAGGAACCTTCCTTGAGGGGAGGAAATGAGCTCTTGCCTTAAATTAAAATTCTAAAAATACTTCATAAATTACCTTCATCGTATTAAATAAATTCGTATTATGAAAATTCACAAGTTATTCGGTAAGTTCGGTGTTCAATTCACTGGGAAAGCCTAAACCCGTATGGTCATACAGTTCCTGAGGAATGGGCAATAATTAGACTTTATCAGAGGAAGGGGAGTTTACCTGGAGTCGATTTTGAGGTAACCGCTGAAGCCACCTGATCAACTGGGTTGGACTGTGGGCGGCGGACACTAATAGCTTGATCGATCAGACCAATAACCAGGCCTGGTCTGGGACCGGGCAGCGGGGACGGTGACTTCCCTTCCTCTGATCAAGCCTAATTACTGTCCGACTTCATTGTATCAAGAGCTTTTCAACAGCATTAAGATACTAATGAAGGCTATTCGGTTGCAATATACAACGAAAGAGATACCTTTCAAAAATATATGCAAGTTCATTCGTCATGTGTTAAAATTGCAAAGCTGCAAACTCCTAGCGTTGCGAATCGGTACGCTAAATTACCTGCCCCAGTTCCTGACTGCACTTGCAACTAAATGCATGAAAAGTGTCTTTAGTCATGCAACATTATTCGTTTCTTTACGTGCACACACATTACCTAAAAAAATACCGAAACAAAGACACCACAAACATAATCATACCCAAACTAAACTGCCCAACTCAGCAATTTATCATGATTACGGCTTGCACAAAAGACGAGGCGATAAATGTGAGAGGCGAAGTTCCATATCGCAGTGTCGGCGGGTGGTAAACTGGACCTTATCGACTCCCGCCCCAGCCACCTCTCACCTTCAATCATGTAAACCCTCTAAAACGACCTCAATTTAGGAGTTCATTGACCCTGGCAAGCTAGTGTCCTGAATTCCGTGCCACAAATGCATTCCCTGAACCAAGCTCTGCAGTATGGATTAGCCAGTCAGTTCCCATTCACCAGAGTCACTGGAATTATCACATTACTTTGTTTTGGGGTTTGTTGTCATTTCACCTAAACACAAAATTAAAATTCGTGAAATATTTATGTATATATTACTTCAGAGTGACTTTTCATCAGGAATGCAAATAACTACCTTTACCAACCAGCTTCAGGTCTTAAAATATTAAAGAAAAGAGCGAGCACAACTACGATCAAAGGCAAGAGAAAATATTTGGGGTAAAGCCTAGCCAACTAGAAGGTGGGGCACTGACGTCACACTCTGGTGAAGGGGAATGGGGGGACGCCCCTCATGGGACTCTACCAGCACTCAGCTCCCCTCTCCAACACTCCAATCCCTCACCCCCACCCGGTTGCCATGGAGCTATATTGGATGCTATTCTTAGCCCCGTCATATACAGCTGTGGGCTTGCTGCAGCTCTCCTTTGTAACTCTGGTGGCCAACTCGTTGCTGGGGGTTGGATGAGTATACACATTTACGTGGGGCGCGGTTATGACCATCGCCAAGATATAAAGGATGAGCAGCAAAGAAATGCATATACGTCGTGCTTTATGGACAGTGTCAAGCCGAAATACCCCTGGAAATAGACTTAACTAAAAAAAATGGCACCGGTATACATTTTTATGAATTAATGAGCTATAGAAATTTTCATTTGTAATAAATCTAATAACTTAATCTAACCTAGCTAATATTAACGAATCTTATCTGCCCAATTTCAGTGAACTAGTATTTAGCAATAAAATATATTAGTTTCCTCACTTTGATTTGTTTTCCGGGGAGTCTAAAATATTTCTTATTTTACGCTCTATTAGCAAAACGATCGTTACTTTATAAAATTATCATAATCATACTTAAAGGGAATATTAAATCCGAAAGTATCATGTAGCACCTGAGGAATGAGAAGCAATCAGGTATGATCCTAGGAAAGGGGAGGGTAGCTCCAATGCCTTGAAGCAGGAGCTCTTCAACATCAAGGCACATCGAATGGCACTGCTTTATAAGTCGTAGGCCCAAAGTCTAACATGCATATTACATACACACATTCTCTCTCACTCTTACATATACATATATACTGGTCGTGGAGGCTAGTACACCAAACGGGAAGTAGAATGAAATTAGCTCTAAGGCAACCACACCATCGTATGTCCTCGTATCACGGTACAACACCTAGCTCTGCTGGGTACGAGATTCTTGTAGGATTGTATGATCCCGTGGGTTAGAGCGTTGTGGAATTTTCACTCAAAATGAGGCGGGCTAAAACAACACGGGTTCGATCCCCCGGCTAGTCGCAGTGTTGTTGATTAAATACAACTCGTTCGTGGTTACAATACGATATATATATATATATATATATATATATATATATATATATATATATATATATATATGAGAGAGAGAGCCAATTTTCACACACATCACATTCTACACCGTCTCCAAAATACACTTTCACTTCAAACACAATGCCTACCTCTGGTGAGTTAAGAGTTATACTCCTAAGCTCGGCCCTGGACCAGGCTGTTGCTGCTAGAGGCCCGAATAATGTAGCAAACTCATTTATAAAACAAGAAGCTCGATAAACATTTAAGGAATAAAACAGTGTACATTTCTACATTTACATTATTATAATCATAAGTTAGCGTCAAATCCTATATTTACAGTATGGGACTCAACCACTAAGTCATCAAGTTTGACCCGTTGAAGAGGAGTGTAGCTCCAATTCCTTGAATGAAGATTATTATAATCAAAGGAAGCGCTAAACCTATTAGGGTCACCCTTGAATGAAGAGCCCTTCACCAGCTTCAAGGCAACCACCATAATTCAGTATAGTGTACTTATAAGGACCAAGCAAAACATTAAATTCAATCTTCTTTAATTACATTTGTTTATTATTCTGTTATTTCAAATGGGGAAGCACTAAAACCCACAGGGCGCCTGGGGGGTATTCAGGTTTATAGGATAAATCTAGTTCCTTGGATCAAGACCCCCACTGGCATCAAGGCACCTCTTCTTTGAGGGTCCTTAATTGCATTACATTCCCAAAACACTAATCCCACATGGATTATTCCGCGCTGGAACCAACAGACTTTCCCCTAACCCTTTTGTAATAAAAACAAAAAGCTACACTTATGGGTCATTCATCGCTACCCATTTCCTTTTAATCCTCACCACCCTCATCATATCAAGAAAGATAACTACCACCATTCCCTCTACCTGTTTCTTATTAGGAAAGAATGAAAATCTCTTAAAATTCAACACCCTTCTTCATCCTTGCCTGCTCAGCTATGTACCCCCTTTCTGCGAGGTTTCCACCTGTAATTAATAAACTCACCTTTCCAGCATTTTGCAGTTTTAAAACTAGTAATTCTTGCATATATCTAATATCTTCACGTGGTCAATTTCTCTTGCAATGTATGCAACCCCTTTTCCCCCCTTCTTCCGAAATTTTGGTTAATTTTCTGTAATTATGATAATGACACGGAAGGGAAAAAGAGAAAAGGAAATAAGTCAAATTATTTTGAAGCAAGAAAAATATAGAATTAGTAGTCGTCAGCAAGGTGTATGTGTGTGTGTATGTATATTATATATATATATATATTAGTAGTATCAAAACAGTTTTCAAGTGGGCATAGGCCCGTATGCGTTTGTCTGTCACTTAAAACACACGTGTACATGGTGTAATCAGCATGTCTCTTACAGAGCATGCATCATGGAGTGAAAGGCAGCCACTCACTACCTGTCGGCTCAACGACCTCTTCCACCTGACAGCCGCTTCACCACCAGTCAAGTTAAAACACAACACGACAAAAGTAATTCGATCAACCCAAATACACCCCACCCTGCATCAGTATGTGTATTTGTACGTGTGCATAAGTGTGCGCGCTCAAGTTATTTGAAGGAGTCGTCAGAGCTCCTGGCCTCTACCTTACCTTTGATAAGTTCTGAGTTTCTACTCCCAAAGCCCGGCCTTGGGCCAGGCTCGTCTGATTCTTAACTGATTAAACAGGCTGTTGCTGCTATTGCCCCCTGACCCACATGACCGCCACAGCCTGGTTGACCAGGCACCTGGTAAAGATACTAAAAGATATCTGAAACACTGCTGGATAAGTAAGATTTTGAATAGTTTGGGGCCACGGACGTTGATACAGTCCCCTTATTGTGCCCACTGCACCATCTGCTTTTTTTACGGAGTAAAAACCTCTGTTCCACAAGGTACTGCACTCGCTCCCATCCTCTTCCTTATCCTCACATCTGACACAGTACCACTGTCTTCTCTCCAAGCGGATATAAACCAAGTCTTTCAGTGGGCCACAAAAAATAATATGAAGTTTAATAAGGACAAATTTCAATTACTCCGCTATGGAAAACCTAAGGGAATAAAAGTTTGATCGGTGTATAAAACAAATTATAACCACACAATATTGCGGAAAACTAATGTGAAGGACTAGGGAGTGATGCCAGATTATTTTTATAATAAAAATGAAGCGCTAAACCACAGGGGTCATACAGCGAGTGATGTCAGAGGATCTCACTTTCAAAGATCACAACAATGTCATCACATCTGCTAGGAAAATGATAGGATGGATAAGAACCCTTATAATTATAATCAAAACTAAGCACTAAACCCACCAGGGTCATTCAGCGCTGCATATATGAACTTTCATTATTATTATTATAATCAAGGGGAAGCGCTTAACTCGTAGGATTATACAGCACCTGTGGGGGGATGTGGAAGGTATTCAGGCTTAATTCAGGGAACTGGAGCACAGATCCTAGATCAAGAGCCCCTAATCAGCATCAAGGAACCTTCTCTGAGGGGATAAGAACCTTCAAAACAGGGCAGGAATACTGCTGTACACTAACGACGTTTTCAAAACAGGGGAAATTGCAGAGCTGGAGACTATACCAACAGACCCCTGGTTGTCTTAAAGAGGGAGCTGGACGGATACCTGAAGTCAATACCTGACCGGTTAGGCTGTGGTTCGTACGATGGATTGCATGTGGCCGGCAGTAACAGCCTGGTTGATCAGGACCTGACGCACTGGGGTCTGGTCATAGACCGGGCCGCGGTGGCTCTGACCCTCCAGGTAGCAGACACTTCCTTATTTAGTTCATTCCAATTATTTACCAGCCTATCTTAACCTTATACCTTTGAAGGGTTTCGAGGGTTGTCCTACTTCCACAGCCCAGCCCCAGGCCAGGCTTGCCTGTTACTTACCCGATCTACCAGGGTGTCGAAGATTGTGTGTATACACTCGACTGGCTGTTAAGAGCCAGTTTAATCACCAAGTCTACCAGTCTCCCCAGACTATTAAGGTTATGGTCCATTTCCACAGGTGGCTGTCAAAACAAGTACACTAAACACTGTACACGTACCATTCTTATGTCACTGATGACACCTGTTCCTGGTTCATTAGGACCGCACTTAGTCACTGACACGAGGGTGCTTACAAGGTATGTGTCAAAATGCCACTTAATCAACCCTCGAGATTATTATTTACCTCACCCGCCTATGCCAACCGAATCAATAAGGCCTTGCATAAAATTATAGATTGGAATTTATTTAATGAACAAGGAGAGAACTCATACCCGACTCCTCATGTGTCTCCAACATACCTGAGGGTTTGCTGGTCTTGGATTCATGACATCAGTACATTATAACAATCATAACCAAGCGCTAAACCCGTAAGGGTTATACAGCTGACATCAGTACACCTAGTTAATTATGCCCTGCTAAATGTCGAGTAGTCCCCATATCTGAATGTCATCAATCCTTATAACTAACACTCCATTTAACCAACACGCCGGCAACACCCACAAGGTAACATAATAAAAAAAAAGCGCTAAACCTACAAAGGTCATACAGCCCACGAGCTAACAGTCTCCTCCTTTGAGTGTGGACTCCGGCTTTGCTCCAAGAAGTCCACTAACAACACTTTAACGAGTCTTGGTACTTAAATGCACCAACTCAGATTTCTGAGCACACGATAATTAAATGGCACTGCGGATTTTCTCGTTGACAGCGAAGAGCAATATGATATTAATGTATTGTCCTGATCAAGCAATCGCAAGTAGCCATGGTATTCTCCATTATCTTAACACAAGACTGCCAGCCTCACGAGTTCATCATAATTAAAACTAAGCGTTAAACCCTCAAGGGTTCAAAAAATACGGCCCAGCATATACGTCAGCTCGCCCTAGGGCCTGTCGCCAGTTAATGGTAATAAAGATTAGTTAATTAAGCGGTCTCAGCAGTAATTAAGCGGTCTCAGCAGGTCAGACGCCAACCACGATGACATTTATGAATTAGTCAAAATTGTGAGACCTAATAACAGACCTCATTGGTAATACTGCAAATGCCACCTGTAGGCAGGTGTGAGCATGGCACTAGACCCCTGGGTTGTCTTTAAGAAGGCACTGGACAGGCGCCTGGTTGATCAGGTCCTCGTCCACCATGAGGCCTGGTCACAGACCGGGCCGCAGGGACATTGACCCCCGAAACCCTCTCCAAGTACAGCACAGAGTCCCATCAGGCCAAAGGGAAAAGCTAGTTAACACCTTCACTGCCAGAAGGGGAAGGATGTTAACACGGGCAGGCTGACCCTAGGGTCACAGTTCTATCCCAAGAGGGAAGAGGGTCATAGACTAGAATTGTCTATTATTATTATTATTATTATCAAAAGAAGCGCTAAACCACAAGGGTTATACAGCACTAGAATTGTCTAACATACGGCAGCCCATTGGCCAACATATTCACAGGTTGGCTGATCTGGCACTTGGCAGGTATATGTCCAATTTCCACTTGTTTCAGCAGTATATCCGATATCTTCTGGCGGTGTTCAACACTTCGGGCGCACGGATGTTGACACATGTTCTCTGAGCCCTTTCTTTTACTGGGTTTATTTTACACTTTCTTCCACGTCTCTCAAGCCGGTATTTTATGGCAGTGTGAAGATTTGGGACCAGGCCCTCGAGTACCTTCCACGCATACGTTTATCATATCTCTTTCTCCACTCCAATGAATATTCCCAGCCTGAAATTTATAAAGTATTTTTAGCATTCCTGTCCTGTATGACCCTTCAGGTTTAGCGTTTAAATTGATGGAAACATCCATGTAGCAACCTACGATTGTATCTACCCTGTATGCGGCATGACCACTCGTGAATGTACCTCACACTGATTATCTTGTACATCGAAATCAAGACTCCCTTGGTCATTATCTCTTAAAATCTTCAGGTTCAATTACTTTAATCTCGCCTCATAGCTTAAATCCTCTTTGCCTTTGCTCTACTCTTGCCCCAAATATGTTAAAGTTTTGTAACGTGCTTGGCCATCTAAAAAAAGAAATTTATTATATCCTTTTACGATTTTTTTTTCTGCCCATATGGAGGGTGGTGACATCCGGAAGCAACTTCATGTCGTACTTGTCAAACACCATCGCAAAATCAGCATTTAGGGTGTCTTGCAGTTAAGAAAGGAAAGAGTAACCTGCCCTAAATCCGTGCTGCCCTGGACTGTGTAGCTGTTGCAATTCTATGCGACTGACAATCTTGCTTCTCAGGATCTGTTCAAACATCGTGTAAAAGTTTTTGCAAGTGCTTTACTGCCACCTCTTGTGAGGTAGGGCAAGTTCAGTGGTTGTCAAAAATTGTGGGATGATACCTGTGTCCAGGCTCATTATTTTTGTTAATAAGAACATAATGAAGTGCTTATGTGAAAAACGTGCGATTAGTTACAAAATATTTTTAAAACTAGCAGTCTACTGAAAACTGCACTGAATCAAGTTAAATAATTGCTATGTGCACCAACAAAGGGAATTAATATTAAGAGAACGGTTATACTTACTGTTAGTGAAAGGATATGAAGTAGTTACCAGTTTCCGAGAGCCATTCATGTGACCTGGCATATCCTTTTAGACTACATTCATGGGGAAGCGCTAAACCCAAAAAGGTCAAAGTGCCTAGAGGAACGAGAGGCATTAAGGTTCGATCCAAAGAAGGGAAGCACTGGTTAAATTCCTTAGATCAAACGCCCCTCACTGGTATCAAGGAACGTTCCCTGAGGAGGAACATCCTTTTATCATGATGGATACTTTCACGTCTGAGCATAATTTAGAATGTCTCTCGAAGCCAAGAAGAATGAACCAAGACAAAGCAATATTGTACTCAGCTTGTTCAAAGGGCAGTTTTTTTGGCCTTTAATATATTTCGTGAAAACCATTGAGCCTAAATAACTCAGTAGTAATAAATAATAGTAATAACGAGATCAAACTCTAAACCCGGTAAGGTTTGGATGACTCGCTGAAAGTCATCCTATTCGGAACGACATTATATATAAAATGTAATAGCAACATAGGTAAGTTTCTCCGTATAACATCGTGTTGAGTGCGTGGAGGTGCAGGTGGGTCGGGCTGTGTTGCCACAGCTGGGACACTATCAATATAACCATGACCCACCGTGGTCCACACAAGTGCTACCAACTTCTACAACCTTTTATCGTCCTCTCTACCACTTACCTAATATGCATCATTCTCCTACACCCACTTTTTCCCTAAAATCTAATCTGGTATAATTTCCCGTAGCAGTTCACTCTTTTAAATTTTATCAATAACTAGTGAGAAAATTTCCAAAATTAAATTCCTTATTCTCAAATAAAACCTTGGATATTATACATTACACTCATGAGAGGAGCTCTAAATAAGGATCATACAATGATGAGCAATAAGGTTCGATCCAAGTACAGATAGGTCCAATTCCTTGGATCAAAAACATCTCGACAGATTACTACTACCTTGATGGGCCCAATTACAAGTTTCATAATGTACACTTGGCTGAATCTCAGTTTCTCGAACCTAAACAACCCATTTCAAATGCCCTTGAAACCGACAAGATGCCTGCAATTACACACAACTACATTAAGAACAAACTTGTTTAATGCATAAATGTACTCTCATCCTCTTATTAAATAATTTAAATTAACACCAAGAACAAGACAACTAAAATACAACAACAAGGATGCAGATAAGAGAGATTACGAGGGGTTAAAGAGTATGTGGCAACTAAGATAGAGATTACGAGGGGTTAAAGAGTATGTGGCAACTGAGACGGTGCGTGGCTCTGGCAGGCAGCCAAGTAAACACAAGACCAGACATGCCAACATTCCCATAATAACAAACTTCTTAATTATTTACACAAATAATAAGAGCATTTCTTTATGAAGGCTCACTATATTCTTAAAACAATAACCCTTTATGCACCCTGCCTAAGCCTTTGGATATTTAATAAAATGTCCAGCCACCATGTGGCAACATCTGGTAAGTCTTTTGAAAGTCACCTTGAGTCTAGTGTTGCCAAAGGATCGTCGAGAAGTCCAACATTAACTATTTATAAGTTTGTATAGAAAATGCATTTACAATTACGGTGCTTAAATTAATTCTTAACATTGAAAAGTAAATTCATTAGGAAAGGTAAGACTATGGGTTGGTAACGGTTCATGGTGTTAAAACCTTGCAACAGGAAGTAAACACTGGCATGTGCGTGCACGCACACGCGCATCCCCTCCCCTCCCCTCCCGTATTTTAATTTAACTATCAAGTATTATGCAGTGAATAACACATGCATGGGTGCACTAGTAAAATTCAGATCAGAAAACTGAGGGCATCTGATGTTTCCCAATTTACCAAGCAACATTGAGTTGGCCATTTGCGAGAAACATACAATAAACATTAATATGACAAGATATCTTTATACAGTACCCGCATGGGTGAAGCTTTTCCAAGATCCAGCCAACATTACCAATATAACCTGCTTACTAAGGCCATTTAATATTCTTATTTTCTTACGTGATTACTTGGTAGATGATAGTGAGGCTTTTTCTTGGCTTTATATAAATACACAGGCTGCAGGCCTGGTCCAAAAACTGGCTCCAGTAGTTCAACCCCATCAAGTGCAAAGTCATGAAGATTGGGAAGGGTAAAGAAGACCGCAGACGGAGTACAGTTTAGGGGGCCAGAGCCTACAAACCTTACTCAAGGAAAAGGATCTTTGGGCGATTAACACCGGGCACATCTGAGGCGCACATTAACCAAATAACTGCTGCAGCTTATGGGCGCCTAGCAAACCTAAGAATGGCATTCTGACATATCAATAAGGAATCATTCAGGACCATGTACACCGTGTATGTCAGGCCTATATTGGAGTATGCAGCACCAGTTTGGAACCCACACCTAGCCAAGCACGTAAGGAAATTAGAGAAAGTACAAAGGTTTGCAACAAGACTAGTCCCGGAGCTAAGGGGCATGTCCTACGAGGAGAGGTTAAGAGAAATCTACCTGACGCCACTGGAGGACAGGAGATAGGGTGGATATGATAACGACATAAAATACTGAGAGGAATTGACAAGGTGGCCAGTGACAGGAAGTTCCAGAGATGGGACACAGCAACAAGGAGTCACAATTGGTAATTGAAAACTCAGATGAATCACAGGGATGTTAGGAAGTATTTCTTCAGCCACAGATTTGTCAGGAAGTGGAATAGTCTGGGAAGTGATGTATTGGAGGCAGGATCCATACATAGCTTTAAGAATTATTATTATTATTATAATCAAATAGAAGAAACGCATAGCTTTAAGAAGAGTTATGATAAAGCTCATGGAGCAGGGTGACCTAGTAGCGACCAGTGAAGAGGCGGGGGCCAGGAGCTGTGAATCGATACCTGCAACCACGACTAGGTACACACACACATACACCTCAATTACTGGGACCAAACGTAGTCCCTTAACCTGTACTCCTTGAAACGCAGGCGAGAAAGATGCATTATAATTTACATCTGGAAAATCCTCGAGGAACTAGTCCCAAATCTGAACACACAAATCACTCGCTATGGAAGCAAAAAAAAAACGGTAGAAGGTGCAACATCCCCCCCCCCGGCAGAGATGAAGTGAGTACACTAAGAGTCAGGGGCCCCAAGACTGTTCAACTGCTTCCTAGCCTACATATAGGGATGCCAATAGACCCCTAGTTGTTTTCCAAGAGGGAGCAATTGACTAGCCGTGCGGCCGGCAGGAACAGTCTGGTTGATCAGGCCCTGAACCATCGCGAAGCTTGGTTAATGACCAGGCCGTGGGGGCGATGACCCCAGAACATCCTCCAGGTAGACATCTAGTCGTTATATATAATGACTGCTTGTGTGTGTACGTATGTGTCAAACTGATGCATTTTGTAAAATAAGAAGCACTGTGACAGTTACTAGCAAGATGCCATGATTTTTAATGTTTCAGACAAGTATCATACATTATTATTATAATCAAATAGAAGCGCTAAACCACATTATTATTATTATAATCAAATAGAAGCGCTAAACCACAGGGGTTATACAGCGCTGCAGGTTATTGTAGGATGCAGGGAGAGTGGGTTGTAAGAGGGAGATGGACGATTAGTAGGGTATGGAGTGCAAGATGACGGTGGATAGTGCAGGGGAGGAGGGTAGCAAGAGATCGAGGTAGAAGGGACTGAGGGAGGTGCTAGAGGTATAATCTTCAGAGTTTGTGTAGTAAGTCAGTTTCTGTCAAAAAGTCAATGAGAGTCAGGACTAAAGGAGGGTCCATCTGTAAGAAGGGAAGGGAAGGTAAAGAAAGGGCCGCAGAGCGAAGACGTCGTTGGAGGTAAATTCTACGTGCTCGTTGATAGAGTGGGCAGTCCAACAGGATATGTCGAACAGACACTGGAACCTGACAATGCTCACAGAGAGGGCAGGAGCCTCTCCATGAGATACCCGTGAGTAAGACGAGTGTGGCCGATGCGAAGACGGGAGAGTGTAGTCTCCCAACCTCGACATTGGTGACAAGAAGAAGGCCAGAAACCTATAACCGGTTTAATTGAATGAAGTTTGTTATTCAGCAGGTCAGACCAGCGTTGTTGCCAACGGGTGCGAAGGTGGGTAGCAATGACCGCAAAATAGTCCGTGAAAGGAACACCTCTATATGAAACTGGTAGGTCATGTACTGCTGACCGCGCAGCAGTGTCTGCCTGTTCATTGCCCTGTACGTCAACATGACCAGGGACCCAACAAAAGACAATATCTTTATGCTTGCTAAAGATACAGCGTAACCAAAGGTGGATACGAAGAACTAGGGGGTGAGGTGTATCAATTTTACTGATAGCCTATAAAGCACTAAGGGAGTCTGAAACGACCACAAATGGTGATACAGGCATAGATGCAATGCAGATAAGTGCCACAAGAATGGCATACAATTCAGCCGTAAATATGCTAGCCGAGGGTAATAGATGCCCTCGTACGACGCTGTCCGGAAACACTGCTGCGAATCCGACGCCGTCAGATGACTTTGAACCATCGGTGTATACTGCGATGGCATGGGAATGAGAACGGAAATGGTCTAGAAAGAAAGAGCGAGAAGCCGCCGTAGGCAGTTGGGCTTTCGCGCAAGGTAGAGGAATAGAACAGACACGGACAGCAGGAACTTCCCAAGGGGGTAGAGGAAAGGGTGAAGCCACATGAACATATAAAGGCGGAAGCTGAAGGGAAGACAAGAGTGAATGCAGACGAAGAGAAAGGGACGAAGTAAACAGGGCGATGAACAAATAACGAGCGTCTACTAACATCTGTGACAATCCTATACATGGAAGGATTGCGGAGGTCATGAGAGCGAACATAATAGCGAATGCAATGTGCATTACGACGATCGGACAAGGATGGAATGTTCGCTTCTACATAGAGGCTCTCAACCGGGGAAGAACGAAAAGCACCAAGGCATAAGCGTAATCCCTGGTGATGGATGGGATTAAGGCTGGAAAGAGTGGCAGGAGAGGCTGCCGAATATATCTGGTCACCATAATCGAGTTTTGATAGAATTAGGGCCGAATGTAGGCGAAGGAGAGTTCTACGATCAGCCCCCCCATGAAAGATGTGCGAGGGTTTTAAGGAGGTTCAGCCGGCTATGACAAGTCGCCTTCAGAGAGGTAATGTGAGGTTTCCAGGACAATCTGCGGTCAAACAGGAGGCCGAGAAACCTGACTGTATCACGTTCTGGGATACGTGAGCTGTATAGGTACAATGGATGATCAGAGACCACTGAACGTCTAGTGAACGTAATTTGACGAGTTTTGCCACTAGAAAATTTAAACCCGTGAGTGGTGGCCCAATCAGAAACCCGGTTGATGGCATGCTGGAGGAAACTGCAATGAGGTGACAGTCAGCACCTGCACAAGCTATAGCAAAGTCATCCACATAGAGCGATGACCAAATATTGGATGGGAGAACAGATGCCAGATTATTTATAGCAAGCAGAAAAAGTGTTGTGCTCAGTACACATCCCTGGGGAACACCTTCAGCTTGGACAAATTCCGGGGAGAGTTCATTACTAACCCGGACCCGGAAATGTCTGTCAGTTAAGAAAGCCTTAAGAAAGAATGGTAGGTTGCCTCGGAGGCCTAAGGAGTGGGCCTGGGCCAAGATATTATATCTCCAAGTTGTATCATAAGCCTTCTCAAGGTCGAAAAAGATAGCGATAACCGAATGGTTATTCGCAAAGGCATTACGAATATACGTATCCAAGCGCAGCAAGGGGTCAATGGCAGAACGGCCCTTACGGAAACCATACTGACTAGGGGAGAGACTATTGCGAGTCTCTAAATACCACATCAAACGTCTATTAACTAGACGTTCCATCACCTTGCAAACAAGCGATGGGACGGTAGTGAGAGGGATCACGTCCCGTAGCACCTGGTTTTCGAAAAGGGAGAACAATAGCAGACTTCCACAGCTGGGGAATAACTCCTTGCGACCATATAAGATTAAAGAGTCGTAAGAGGACAGTAAGAGCAGACTGATGTAAATGCTGTAGCATACGAATATGTATGCCGTCTGGCCCAGCTGCCGATGATCGGCAAGCAGAGTGTGTTGCCTCCAGTTCTTGAAGGGTAAAAGGCACATTATAGGATTCTTCTCTAAGAGAAGAAAAATCTAAGGGTTTTAACTCGCTGGCAGACTTAGAAGAAAGGAACGAAGGGCATAGATGCAGCCCCTGAGAAATGCGGACGAGATGATTACCAATTTCAGTGGCAACGGCAAGAGGGTGTGCTATATCGACACCAGCAACCTGAAGAACAGGAGCCGGGTCGGGGGAGAATTTACCACTTAACTTCCGCACTTTCTTCCAGACTGCACTCATCAAGGAAGCCGAAGTGACAGTAGAAACGCAATCTCGCCAGCAAGTGCGTTTAGCATCACGTATGACACGACGAGCAATAGCTCTCTTCTGCTTGAAATCAAGGAGTCTCTCTGTGGTTCTGTTATATCGATACCTGCCCCATGCAGCACGTTTCAAACGCACTGCCCGAGCACAAGCAGGAGACCACCAAGGCACGCACTTCTGAGGATGCTTGCCCGAGGTTTGGGGAATAGAATGTGAAGCCGCTGTGAAGATGGAGGACGAAAAGAGATGTAAAACCTCATCAATGGAGGACGAGGTAGGAACCTCATGAAAGGCAGTAAGATGTGCGTAAAGGTCCCATTTCGCCCGGTCAAATTGCCAGCGTGGGCAATGAGGAGGTGGAGAAAACAGAGGGGACTTAAGGATGATTGGGAAATGATCGCTGTCATTAAGTCCGGGAGGACAGACCAGGTGAAGTCAAGGACAGTTGATGAAGAGCAGATGGAAAGATCGATGCAGGAGAAAGAATGAGTTCAGGGATCAAAATGGGTAGGAGTACCCATATTTAAAACATGGAGGGGAAGAGAAGCAAGAAATGCCTCCAACTGAATGCCACGGGAGTCACAGTGCGACCCTCCCCAGAGAAAGTGGTGTGCGTTAAAATCGCCAAGTAAGAGAAGGGGTGGTGGTAAGGAAGAAACTAGAAAATCAACATCTGGGATAGACAATGCCTGCGAAGGGGAGAGATATAAAGAACAGAGTGTATACCACTTATTCAAGTGGATACGGGCTGCGGTGTAATGTAAGGAAGAAGGGACAGAGCTGACGGTATGGAACATTAGTGCGTAGAAGAGCACTTTCGTTAAAGGTTCCATCGGAAAAAGGATCCGATGAATATAACAAATTATAGCCTGAAAAGGGGCTGATAACAGTAGATTGTAATTTGGGTTCTTGCAAACAGACCCCAATAGGGGAAAACTGGGAGAGCAACACCTGAAGCTCACCCCTGTTACCCCTGAGGCTGCGGATATTCCACTGCAAATAAGCCATGATTTATGGAGAGAAAGATATAAGTGGAAGTGAGAGGAAGCTATGGACTAGGGTTAGAAAAGTCCACGTGTGGAGGCAGCGGAAGACCGGTAATCAGAGAGGGAGGAGGACGTTGTGAAGGAAGAGGGGGTTGAGACGAAGAAGAGAGATGAGGAACCTCAGATGGAGTAGTGTCCATCATCGGTCCAGAAATATATTCTGCAATAGCTTCCAGTGTTTTGGAAGTCAAAGATGCAGAATGTGGGACTACATTAGAAATGGAAGAAGAGTGAGCAACGATCGGGGAGTCTATAGACTGTACTAAAGTAGAGGGCGAGGAGATAGAAGGGGAAACTGTCGAAGGGGCTTGGGAGGGGACTGGGGATGAAGGTAGTGTATGAGGAGGAGGATGAACCTCCACACACGTTACAGAACTAGACGTAGGGATTTTTTGCCGGGCTTATGAGAAGAATGGGGGCGCTGAGGTTTAGGAGAATGACGAGGACGTGTAGACTCAGAACTGTGCGAGTGCGTAGAGGAAGGAGTGTGGATAGTATTGGATGCCGAGGTAGGGACCTCGGAGCCAAGAACATCAAAAGGATTCGAGACAGGGGTGACTGAGGAAGAGGCGACCACTGAGGAAGAGGCGACCATAGAGGAAGCCGTGGAAGTTGGGACCCCAGAAGCGGGGCAACGTTTAGCAATGCGAGAATAGGAAATACGGGGAAGTCTCCCTTGAAGGCGTAGATGAGAGACGGCCATAGCATATGAGAAGCCTTCCGCCTCTTTGAGGCAACGGATTTCCCGCTCATTCAGGTAAACCTGACAACCGCGAGAATATGATGGATGTGCCTCATGACAGTTAAGGCAAGAGGGAGGTAAAGTACAAGAAGGACTGGCATGGTCGTCGGCACCACAGACTGGGCATTCGGCCATGGACCCGCAATATTTCGCTGGATGACCAAAACGCCAGCAGTTTCTACACTGCTGTGGTGTAGGGGTCACCTTTCGAACTTGCAAACGTTGACCTGCAATATATACCGAAGGTGGGAGTTCACAGCAGTCAAACGTTAAACGAGCTACATTGCATGGAAAACGCCTTCGCTTATTGGCAGGGAGGGTAAAAGTGTCAACCTTAAGGATAGGGAGTTCTTGGAGTTCAAGTTGCTCTAAAATGTCTTCACCACATGTCTGGAAATTCCGTTGGACAATGGTGTGGGGTAAAATGACAGTACCACTACAATTATTAAGAGAATGATGTTTGTCAATAGTGATAGGAATAGTATCTATGGTCGTAAGAAGGGAAAGATCGCGAGCTTGGCCAGCATTCTGGACCGTGATGATATGATGCGAGTGCCGCTCTTGAGAGCGTGAAAAGAGATATCTTTGCCTACATGGCGTAGGAGAGCTTTACCAATACTATGATCGGAAAGATAGGTAGTTGGAGTAGTTGGTCTGAGAGTAAAAAACTTTGTCCATTGAGGAGTGTGAAACAAAGTATCTAAGGGGAGTGCGCGACGTGCTAGGCGTTTCTGAGATGAACGAGAAGGAAGAGTCGAATCGTCATGTAAGGGTCGTGGTCGTTTGGATGTGGGACCGGGGGTGGTCCGATGGGAGACGGGCGAGCGATTCGAAAATTGCCACACCGTCGAGGGAGAAGCCGGAATCAAGGTCAGAGAAGAGCGAAGGTCAGATACGTCAAAAGGGCCGGTCGGAACCCCAGTACCTGAAGCAGGTGACAAGCAGGCACCAGCAAGAGGTACAGGGGTATTAGAGTTGTCCGAAAAGTTGTCCGGGAATGAGGTAGGGTCAGAACTAGGTGCGGTATCAAGAAGGGGCCCGGGGGTATTGGGTTCATGGATTGGGTCAGCCATGGTTAGGTTACTTCATTCTTTTTATTTTTAAGAAAAAAAAAGAAATAAAAATAAAAAAAAAGAATAAAAAAAGGGGGGAACGTGGAGGAATAGCTCCTAGGAGGAATGGAAGGGGCGTAAATCCCCCTCCGCGCCCAAGAGGACCTCAACACCGCAAGTAGTGCAGATGCTGCATGTAACCCGTGCCATACCCTACCCTTCATGCCAGTAAACCAGCAATCCGGGATAGCAACCTCACATCCACCGAGCCACCTCGGCGGACAAAAGAGAGGGCGGCCGGATATCCGCCACAAAGCATACCGCCTTCGGCCACCACCCCCCGGAATCCGAAAGGTGGCCTCCAGAGATACACCCATCGCCCGAAAGATACCCAAGACCACTCCCGGGAGACCGGAGAGGGAACGGGACATCCCCAGGCGATCCAGATTCCACGGCAAACTACACCACCACCAAGGACCTCAACGGAATGGGATGGACCACGAAACCCTTCCCCCTACCTAGGAACTAGAATGCCTGTGGAGGGAAGCTCCCAGGTTAAAAATGGGAAGGAAATAAGGGAGGGATGAGGAGGAAGAGGAGGAAAGGGGAAAAGGGAGGATGGGGAAAATGGGAAAAGGGAGGGGGGAGTGGGGGGTAATTAGGTTCGGTCTGAGGAAGAAGACCAAAAGGTCCAATTCCTCAGACCAAGAGCCTCTTCACCACAGCAAGGAGCCCCCCTTGAAGAGGACAAGTATCATACAATAAATGGTAAACAAAAAAGTTAAGTAAGACCGAGAGTATATTTGGGATTTTTATTTATTGTAATCAACATTAAACTAGTAGGGGTTATACAGTGCCAAGGATGGACCATTATTATTATAATCAAAAGAAGCGCTAAACCACAGGGGTCATAAGGATGGACGAGACGAGCCTAGTTTCCTGGAGCAAGAGCTCCTCACCGGCACCTCCCTTAACGGGTGGGGCCTGTTATATATCCTCAGGTACTGCATCTCTCCTCTTCCTCCCTCCAGAGTCCATTCTAAATACTTAGGTTTTTTCAAGTAGTGTAAATGCAATTGACTAGGCGGGCAGTAAAACATCTATAGATTTTTCTACTTTTGATCTCTCTCCTGCCTTGAATACTTTCAAGGCAGAACAATGTTCTTGACGTAAAGGTACCCAATTATGGATTTCAATGAGCTTTTCACATTTAAGCTAAAACCATTTGTGAAGTATTACATATACAAAAACATGAAAACTTTTTTGCCGAGGTCGAAACTAATTATAATGGAGAGCGCTAAATCCTTAGGGATTAAGAAATAAGTCAAGGACCGTGGCTGGGTGAGTTAAGACTTCTTTGCCATGGTACTTTTTTTTACATGCATAGGGGAGCACTAAGCTCATAAGGGTTATAGTGTCTGGGGAAATATAAGGCAATCAGGTTCAATCCAAGGAAATTGAAGACAGGCCCAATTCCTTGGATCAAAAGCCCCCTCACCAACATGGTACTGGGTTAGTCGCAAACTTGCAGATACCAGTCCAAACCAGGTACTCTGAACAAAATTTTATACCTCCAGGCTATGACAAGTCTTATTTCATATTTATTGGAAATTTTCAATACAATATTATATTCAGGGAAAGCGCTGAACCCGTACAGGTCATGAAGCACCTGGAGAATGAGCGACATTCAGGTTCGATCCAAGAAGAGACAAGGTCCAATCCCTTGGATTGAATTACGCTCTTTAACCAGCATCGAGGCACCTCCCTCGAGGGGGGAATATATAACAAGAACTTTACAAGATCAATAATACAACAAACACAAGTTAAGGAACGTTCATTTTCATAATTATTGTACCTAGAGAGCAGCCCTAAATCTGTAGGGGTCAAACAGAGGAAAAAAACAAATTTACCAAGTGCTATCACACAGGCAAGTATGCCCACAATCTTAGATTTGAAATAGAAAACGTACCCGTGAAAGATATTTGGATATTTTTATTTCAAACACTTGTTTACACAAGTGTTTCTGTTCACACCTGTTATGCTCTCCAACGAAGTACAATGCTCAAGTCCTCATCCGTCCACTAAAGTCCCTGTCAAAGATTTAAAATACTATTTACTTATTCCTCCCCACTACGGAGCATTTCTCTTAAAGTTTATCGAGACAAGCCTGTGATACCTATCAAAAAAGATAGCGACAGCATTAAATACATGTGCAGAGAAAATTTACAAGTGCCCAGTTAAGGAATTAGACTGCAAAACAAAAGCTGTACTAAGTTTTCAGCTATTAAACCAAATTATTTTCTTCATTTGTGCACCCTTGAACTGAGGTTCCTTGATGCCAACAAGGGGCACGGTCCAAGGAACTGAACCTATCTTTCCTTGCATCGAACCCGATTGCCTCACATTCCCCAGGTGATGCATGTTTAGTGCTACCACGAATGTAATTTATTTTAATTAGGGAAGCGCTAAGTCGGTAGGAGCCGTATAGCATCTGGAGAATGGGAGGCATTCAGGTTCGATCCAGGGCAGGGAAGTACAAGTTTAGTTTCTTGGATCCAAGTCAGGGGAGGTTATTTTCTTATTCTTATTGGTCCAGAGCCCCCTAACCTGTTCCACTGCGGGGATTAATGTAAATAATGCATCTAGACAATAAATACCAAATACATTTTTACATTCCACGCCCCACCAATTTTTCAACCTTCTAAATATCCATATCACAGCATGCTGATTGTGACCTGAGAAGGAAACTTTCTGGATAATATTAACTTATAAAACAGCTTCTTAAAAAAATCGTACTTTAAAAATGCAAAATTAATATCTTATCGAGTCTTTGTATAGCCTCAATTTACGAGGAAAGGTTTTAGGTACTTCTTGTACCAATTATGCACATGCTTATGCTTAATAATGTACTGAGCACTCCTTACATGTGGTTGCAGGGATCAAGTCCTACCCCCTGGCCCCAAGTGTGTATGTGTGCGTGAGTGTTCTTCCCAAAATTTAAAATTTAATGAGTCCATCAGTACTGTAACAGAGCGGAGCCTTTTCTTGCCTCATTATAAGTGTGCGATTTCTGAAGGATTAAGCAATGAGTAAACTGTATAGCCCCTACTCTGGGTTACCCTCCAGTTATGCAATTTTATACTGCCGGTTAGCTACATTTAATCGAGCTTAAGATTAAAGTAACCTAAATTTAACTAATGTTTATTTTAGCCGTTGTAAATCACTAAACCCTGTGGGTCATCATTCAGCTCTGACCGCTCACATATTGAACGTAAAAGCGTTGAAAGACCATCTATTTTGAAGATAGGCTGGCACTAAGAACAGCTCACCGAAGCTTCTGGAACGGCCTCTTGTCCATTATTGATCGATATTAAAAGGAAATAAAACTGACATATTTTATCTATGTTCGTAACTGTTGTTTGTTATTTCTGCAAAGAAATAACAACGTTCGGTAAACATTTACCAAAATGGCTCTTCCCTTCAGTGAAAGCAGAACAGTTGTCAATGAGTGCAAGCGGCAGTCACTTCAATTGCAATTTTAACGGACAATATTTACTTTAAATCAATAAAAAAAAGTATACGTGAATTAAAGTATTCACTACTGACCTGTGCTTAGGAAGAAATTGCATTACTGTAGAACAAATGCATATACACAGCATTCATGACACATTCTGGCGATTCCGTGGAAGCTTCTCGAAGCTATAATTAGAATAACAAAAATTCACTAAGTTGAATTCACTAAGTTGAAGAGCATCTAAGGTTTACCTCGACAGAAAAAATTCAACTACCAATGAAAGCGCATACCACAGTTTAAAACACTCGCCAGGCAGTATACACCACAACACTGAAAAAAATAAATTATGGATTGGTGAGACTGCAGTAACCATATCGGGTTACCCATACGGTTCTAGCCTTTAAGTTAAATTCAGCTTTTAATAATAATGGCTCCGTTGTCGCATATGTATTATATATACCAAAATATTTATTATAATCTTGAAACGAGTAGGCTTGAATAAAGATAGCAAAAACAACAAGTAATACTAACAAAGGCTTCACCAGCCCCACCCTGACGGGCTGCGCCAAGCCACGTAACCAACCTGCGCACTCACGAACAAAGAAACCCTAACAAAACACTTTCCTTACCTCAAGTCCTTCTAATACCAGATTCCAACTTCCTCCCATTACTGCTACAGATACTTGAACACCCGGTGACACCATAGTCGAAGAGTATCTGGTAAAACTTGAGGATACTGAAAGTATTATGTGGTGGTGAGTGAGGTGTGCAGCACACCCGCCCGTCGCCCAGCCTGGAGTGTGCACCGATCAGCTGTTTCCCGCGACGTCACACCCACGACCCAGTTTAGCTATGTGGCGACACGTCCGAATGCGTGCTGGTCTGGCTTAACTCCCTTCCTAGTCGCCTTTCTGTATCCTCAATAAACCCATGAATTATGCAGTCAGGTTGGTTTTCGGTTGTACTGATAGTCGTGATTTATGACAAAAGTATTTTCACTTAATTATTGCTCTCCTAGATAAAATACAACATTTATATGTTTGCAATGCCCTTCGAATACGCGAGATAAAAGCAGCTCCCATTGGCTCTCGTACTTTGCTCTTTTGTTTACCACATGCAGGAAGATGATTGGTAGACTGAAAAAAGTAAAAGTATTACCTATCCCACTAAGCATATAATGACATCATTTCATGCCGCTTTTACTACGACACAAGTAGAATTCGGAATAACACCTAAAGCGATAACCAACAGGAAGAAACGCCAACATTTTCAGCAGTTAAATACACACACAACCCGCAGAAAACTTGGCGAGGAAAGCATGGGAATGAAGGTTTCGTAATGTCGAGTCACCGGCTCTCTGTTGACGCGATAATATGCACGTAATGCTCTCGTGTATGTTATCAAGCTTCAGCTTGTCTGCCCAGCGAGAATTGCATTATTCTATATATATCCATTCCTTTTTCACATCTTTAAATTTGAATGTGGATAGTCATTATAGTACGTACTCCATTCTCACTGAACATTAAATCATTTTACCCCGAGTCTTTGAATAAGATCAGAAGATTTCACAAAAGCTTCGAATTGGCCAAAGCTACTGAAAGCCTGCATTTTCCCCTACAATTATTTACTTCAACATGTTCACCGGCAGTAATATCATCTAAACATCTACCCAAATTCAATGTACGCTTAAACTCTCCGGTTTTTCTCTATAGGTCTCCTGCCTCTGATATTTCCTTTCCCATTTAGAAAGCCTGTTCAGACAGGACAGTGGGAGAGATGATCCCCGGAATCATTAAGAGATATAGCAGGAGTTGTATAACCCCTAATAGGATTAAACGTCCCTCCATAAATAATAATAATAATTAGATATAATTATCGTGTCAGTGAGAGCAAGTCACAAGCAGTACTGCACCTTCATTAAGAGTTTGCCACACGAGACAATTAGTAAACTGACATTTCACTTGAATACACTGCAGGATAATCCGATTAAAAACAAGACCTACTGAAAAAAAACAATAACAAGTTCATTAAGTAGTAACGTAATTATGTGTTGATTTATGCAAGAGCTAATGAAAAATATATAATTTGACACAAAGGGGAACAGCAGTGTAAAAACTGCAATAATAACGGGCTGTCGACAGGCAATTTGACGATTAATGGTTTAATTACCGTTGAGATAATTGGACATTGAAGCCGTTGTCATCTGACTCTCGTGGTGTAATTGGTCTGAGCTGCACCAGGGTAAACAGCTGCACAATTTCTCCCTTCAAAGAAGGGAGGGGGGGGTTGCCTTGATACTGGTGAGGGGGTTCTTGATCTAGTGGCTTCGAGTTACCCTCCCCTTCATCCTCAAGGGAAAAAAATACACTAGTCTCTATAGTTTTTGTAGAAAAATGTCTATTGATATGTAATTATTTTTTAAGATGGTCAAGATTTCTAATATGAGTAAGGGTTTACCTACGTGAAAGCCTTATTTGGGCAAGTTGTGAACTGAACGAATGCTTCAAATTTGGTTAAGATTTCTTAAATCCATGTTAGGGTTTATTGTACCCCAGATGTGGAGTGTAAGAATTCGTCTAAATAGGATAAGAGTTCCAAAATCCTTGTGAGGGTTTGGTGTAGGAAAGATATGGAGTTCAGGAATGTAGGAATGCTTGGGTTGGAGGGTGAAGCAGTGTTAGGCCTGGGCTGTGGTGGTGGTGGGCCAAGTATTCCATCTATTGATTACACCAACCCGCCTGCCTGCCCACCTGCGCCCTCTGCCTACGTGTCTGTTTGCCTGCCTACATACTGTATCTGTGTCTCCTTGCTTGCATGTCTGTGACTGCCTGCCTACGCGTCTGTCAGCCTACTTATATATTTGCCTACCAAATTATCTGCATCTGCCTGAATACGTGCCTCTCTGCCTTCTTACACGAGTGTGACTGTTTGCTCGCATGTCTATCTCTACCTGGCTACATGTCTGTCTACCCGCCTACGTGTCCGTATCTGCCTTGCCTGCTCACATGATCTGCCTAACTGTCCGTCTGTGTCGCCTTCCTAAATAGTTCACAATAACGTAAAACTCAGAGTAGCCTAGAATACAGTGGCATTCGAACAAGTCTGGTGGGTTGCCAGACTAGCATGTTAATCTCTGCGACACGACCAGATAAAGACTAATAATCAAAGAAATAAGTTCGAGTATTGCGGAAAAACGTATTCGAACTCATAACGTGATCTTATAAAGGTCAGCTGGAACCAGGTACCCTTCAGTTGATGATCGAGAAGAGCTATTGATCCAACAAACTGAGGATCAAATCGAGGCCTGGTCACAGACCGGGCCGCGGGGGCGTTGATCCCCGAAACCCTCTCCAGGTATACTTTCCCCTTCCTCGGATCAAGCCTAATTACCCATTTCCCGTGCGCTCTATTTCTCTCGTGGGTTTAACGTTTCTCCATAAAAGTAATAACAATGGACCCAAGTGGCTTACTGGTAATTGTTTCTCTTTACTTGATGTGACAGTAATTAACATAATTACCTAATATTATTTTATTCACGGGAATCACTGAAACCGAATTTTGTAATATATATGTCGTGCCGAATAGGTAAAATTGGTCAATTAGCAAGAACTCGTTTAGAATTAAGTCCTTTCTAAAATTTTCTCTTATACGTTTAAAGATATATATTTTTTTCATTTATGTTTAATGTAAAAATTAATAATTTTGTACCAAAAGAACCTTAGAAAACTTACCTAACCTTATTATAACAAGCGCAATTTAATTTAGCCTAATCCAACTAAATATATTTTAAATAAGTTTATAGTAATTTAATATTAAACAAACAATGAAATATATTTTTTTCGTTAGGTTCAGAATGAGTTTTGCGAAATTATTGCATACACAAATTTTCGCTTGCCTCATTCGGCAAGAAAGGCGTTGCTATTTAAGCCAAAATAGCAAATTTTACCTATTCGGCATCATATATATATATATATATATATATATATATATATATATATATATATATATATATATATATATATATATATATATACAGCTAAACTTTATTATTATTGGGTAGCTCAATATAGCATGTAATTGTAGTTATTTTGTTACCGTACATCAATACATTTTGATCCATAAACGTGATTACAGCCATCGTAAGGCTGTATGTAGTCTGTAATCAACTACCTCGATGACTACACAAACAGAAACCCTCAGGCGAGCTTGTGGCAATGATGGGTCTCCCAGCAGCAGTCTTAGTCTGCAGGAGCAGCGCAGTGGTTAGTGTTACGGTGCTCTTCAAGCATCCCTATTACACACACACACACACACACACACACACACATATATATATATATATATATATATATATATATATATATATATATATATATATATATATATATATATTGTATTTATAAAAGAGCTTTTAATTCTTGACGTAGGTATGAAGCCTGGTTTAGCTCAGTTCACACCACTGCAGCTTTCTTCTCACTATACAAGCACTTTTCCATCACTATACAAGCACTTTTCCATCACTATACAAGCACTTTTCCATCACTATACAAGCACTTTTCCAGTTCCCCCCTTCCACATACCTTCTCTTGTCTTCCCTCTCTGTTAATGGCGCTGCTACTTCTGCTCATTACCCTAGTTCAGTTGCAATTCGTTTACCCTTTTACAGCTTCCTCTTCATTTTATTTTTACTCGCGTGTTCTCTCTCATTCATTCCCCTTCTACCTGCCCTTTCATCTGCCCTTTCCCCATGGGTCCTGTTTGCTAATGCTCACCCAGGTGTGTCCTCAGATACACTATCCCCAGACAATGATTGTGAAGTAGTGTTTTTTCCACCCTGGGAATGAGAGTGTGAGTGTGAGAGAAAGAGTGAGTGAATGAGAGAGAAACAGAGAGAGAAATTCCCCAGTGAATGCAATCACTGGCTCTCCAGCCACCCACCCCAGGTGACTTCCAGTACACAGCATGGCCTCCCGGGGTGTAGACCGAGTATACACAGCGGTGGAACACCTCTTGCAAACTAGAAGAAAGCTAATTTGACAGATTATTATGCATAACATATCCATCCTGCGGGCGGATGTCAAAAGATTACACAAACACAAAATGGGTCCAGGGACTGCGTCATAATACTTGTACAAAGATGAATATTAATGTGCTAATGTTTTTGAAGAAATGTTCTGAATTTCAGTCCAATAAAATTGGATCTAAGTCCAACGTTGTCAACCTGAAAATAAAGGCTATGAACCCTTGGAACCAGGTAAGAAAGATACATCATAATTTACACCTGCAAAATCTTAAAAGAGACTGGTCCCCAATCTGCACTTTGAAATCACTCCCTACGAAAACATGAGGCTCGGTAGACGGTACAAAATACCCCCAATGAAGAGCAAGGTAGACGGTAGACGGTTTCTGGGATTACTGACCACGTGGCCCGGTCCCAGACCAGGCCTTCTTGTTGCTGACCTGATCTATCAAGCTGTTAGTGCCCGCCGCCCCCAGTCCAAAGTATGCATCACAGCCCAGCTGATCAGGAAATGATTAAAGGAACTTGAGGTCCCTCTTGAAGATAGCCAGAATGTCTGTTGGTAATCTCCCTAATACATGGAGGGAGGGTGTTGAAGAGTCATGGTTCCTTTACACTTCATGAATTCTATTTCAGTGTACTCATCGCTCCCATTCTTTTCACTTGAGGAATCTTGCACCGTCTGCCAAGCCTCTTGTGTTCGTATGTAGTTATTTCGGTATGCAAGTTTGGAGCCAATTGTGAGCAATTACCCCATGGTCGCACTTGCCAAAGGCTTTTACAAAATCGATGTAAGTACATCTGCATTAAACATCACTTCCAGTGCATCCAAGACCATGTCAAGAGGCAGGAGCGACTTCTCCTGAACCCACACTGAACTGGGTTGTGCAACCGCTGGAATTCCATGTGATTAGTATTCCTGATTCTTAGGGGCCTTTCAAAAAATCTTGATAATGTGGGACGTCAGAGCTATCGGTCTATAGTCTTTTGGAATTGCTTTGCTGCCACCTTTGTGGAGTGGGGCTATATCAGCGGTTTTCAAAGATTGTGGGATGACTAGTGTCTAGATTCCCCCTCCATAGAATATTTAATGGCTTCTTGCAATTATT
Source organism: Cherax destructor (assembly GCA_009830355.1). NCBI lineage: Eukaryota > Metazoa > Arthropoda > Malacostraca > Decapoda > Parastacidae > Cherax > Cherax destructor. The sequence continues at coordinate 92,429 of WNWK01001233.1, read as the reverse complement.
GTTGAATATGGAGTTTAATGAGTCCGGGTCTGTGGCGGAGTGCATGGAAATACAATCAATTGCTTTTTCGAAGTGAAGTGGAAACAGTTTGAGTTATATCAGAGATTAGAGAAATGTCCGTAGCATTTAGTCGTCATTTTATTTGACTGATTAATGGTTCACTCTGGGAGTACATTAAGACAAAGCACAGTAAGTGTAAGGGGCCCAAGATATAAGGTGTTCGTTCGTCGGACTGAGGCCAGCGGACAAGCAGTAACAGACCGGTTGATCAGTTCTTGATCCATCGGGCCTGGTCTGAGACCCGGCCGCGCGGACGTTGGCCTCTGAACATATATTTCTGGTTGACAAAGTCAGTGCCAGTAGATATAAAACTCTTATAGAATTATCATTATTAACATTATTACTTTATTATATTTTTGAAGGAGCGCTAAATCCGTAAGGGTCATAGAGAGCCTGCACCTTCAAGGTACCCTCCTTGAAGGGACACAAGGCCCTCTTGTGTGAGTTGTTCTGACATAAACAAACATTGTCATGCTAACGGATTATAAACTAAGTTTAATCCCAAGAGGTTGTTGCCGAATTTCCATTTCCCTGAGACGTGGCACAACGTCTCAGACGTAAGACCAATGTACACAAGTCTTATCTGGTTCTCTTTAAGTGAATACTTTTTATGTTTTTTTTGGTCACATGAGAACGCAGCAGGTGGGCAGCTCCTGGGTGGGTGGCTCGTATGTGGATGATTGGGTGGGTGGCAACACTGCCCAGAGAATTATCCAGTTTTGTGGGTGGGTAGCAACACAACTCTGGGGGAAGGGGAGGGGGTTATTTCATGGGTGGTTGGCAACAATGCCACGGAGGGTTCTCATGGGTGGGTGGCAACACTGCAAGGAGGGTTCTCATGGGTGGGTGGCAACACTGCAAGGAGGGTTCTCATGGGTGGATGGCAACACTGCAAGGAGGGTTCTCATGGGTGGGTGGCAACACTGCAAGGAGGGTTGTCATGGGTGGGTGGCAACACTGCATGAAGGGTTCTCATGGGTAGGTGGGTGGTAACACTGCATACATGTGGTTCACACACCAGACACTCAGTCGCCCATGACAACAAACTTGTCACTGCCAGAGAGAGAGAGAGAGAGAGAGAGAGAGAGAGAGAGAGAGAGAGAGAGAGAGAGAGAGAGAGAGAGAGAGAGAGAGAGAGAGAGAAATGTTATGTAAAAGCAAAACAGTATTATGTAAGACAGGAGGCAGCAATATACAATAATTAGGGGAGCTATGTAAGAAGAAGAAGAGAGATGGGGAGGGGAAGGGAAACGCAAATAATGGGTTAAGAAAAGTGAGTGAAATGATCGAGTAACACTACCGGCAGTACGAGTGAATGACCATTACGAAGCACTTACACTGTAATGACTTGGAAAGAAAAAGTTTCTGGGTTTAAGCAACTGTTAAAAAATTAGGTCTCTCGGATATTTTCAACACCTTATTTATACCCTCTTTATTCAGCGAATGAGATTCGAAATTACCTCAATGAACATAATCTGAGCAATGAATCTCAGGATGGTTTCAACAAAGGCACTGTAAGAGGTGGACAATGGAGGAGAACGACGCTGTTTGTTTGAACTTAAGACCTTTGATAGGGTTTCACAAAAATGACGGATAAATAATTGGCTCGTAGCTAGCACCTTCGCCTCACAGCCGAGGAACCAGAGTTTAATCCCGGTGGTTGGCAACTTCCCTTACACCTGTTAGTTGTGACTGGTTTCGATAATCTGCAGCCAGGCCTGGGGCCAAGCTCCTCTGGCGTTTGCCTGGTTAATCTGGCTGTTCCTGTTGGCGGCTCGCTGGCCCACATACCCATCAAAGCTTAGTTGATCTTAGCAGACTTGTGGGTTATCTTAGGGGGGGGGTGTTATACCTTAAATGGAACTGGGTTTTGAAATGAGCTGATGTTGGAAAAGTTTTCATTCTGTAAAAAAAAAAAAAGTAACAATACACATGGCTGCCTTCAAGAGGGAGCTGGACAGATACCTAAAGTCAGTACCCAATCAGCCGGTCTGTGGTTCGTACATTGGACTACGTGCGGCCAAGAGTAACAGCCTGGTTGATCAGGCTCAGATCCACCGGGAGGCCTGGTCAAGGACTGGGCCGCGGGGGCGTTGACCCCCGGAGCACCCTCCAGGTAGGTAGACTCCAGGTAGACACAATATTGAAAAGAAATATAAATAAAAAAAATATGAGAAGGGAGACAGTATGAAAGTAGTTTAGCCTTGCTCACCAATACGCAACACAGTTGGCATACACGAAGAGAAACCAGACTGGGGGAGAATAAGTGGCATCCCACTGGGTTCAGTCAAGGGCCCCTTGTTAATTAATCACACTTTACATAAACTATTTAAACTAGGGAATATGCAGCGACGTAAATTCGCTTATAA
>WNWK01001233.1:0-85000 GCA_009830355.1 Cherax destructor | reverse complement strand
ATCATTGCAGGTCTAACAGCCTGACTGAACAATATATAGGAGGCTGACCTTAGGCCGGGCTGCCAAGGGAACACCCCAAGAAACCTATAACAGGTACATCCGGTCACGTGCATGAGCATATACCATGATTTATGTTGGTACGAGCATGATCGACTGATTTCATCGTCTCTACATCTCCACTGCCTCTGTATTCGACTGAAGAAGCCTACTGCGTAGGCGAACCGTTTAGGAATAAAGATACATAACTGTTGCACCTCTGTTTTGCTTAACTAGTCAGTATTATATACCATTAGAATATTCACGCCCTTGTTTATGTTCGTGCGTTTACTAGTACGTACACCGATTTGCGTGTCCGAGGTTCAAATCTCGACTCCTCGGCCCCGCCTCCTAACTTAGTAGGCCGGATTTGTTTATTCTTAGCCTTGAAACGAGCATTTAGTTGTCTACACTACTTCCTGCGTGGGTTTACGTGTTTGTTTGTGTGTGTGTACTGATCTAGTTGTGGTTTCTGGGGTCGACTTATAGCTCCTGGCCCCTCCTCTTCGCTGGTCGCTATTAGGTCCACTCCCTGTTCCACGAACTTTATCGAACCTCTTCTTAAAGCTATGTATGGATCCTGCCTCCACTACATCACTCTCCAGAGTGTTCCACTTCCTGACAACTCTATGACTGAAGACATACTTCCTAACATCCCTGTGACTCATCTGAGTTTTCAACTTCCAGTTGTGACCCCTTGTTGCTGTGTCCCATCTCTGACACATTCTGTCCCTATCCACTTTGTCACTTCCTCTCAGTATTTTATATATCGTTATTATGTCCTCCCTATCCTCAAGTGGAGTGAATATATTAGTAGGAGATTGTGAATAGACGAATGTACAATTAAATTCATGTGTTTACTAATGTGTGCATAGGTGTTCTAATGTGTATGTGTGTGTGTGCGCGTGTGCGTGCGTGTGTCCGTGCGTGCGTGTGCGTGCGTGCGTCCGTACGTGTGTGTATTAATGTATGTGTGTATTAATGTGTGCGTGTATTATGTTCATATCGTGATGCAGGTACGTGTGGCCTGGCACGTAAGCACTCTCCCCACCATCACAACAACAAACTATCCAAGAGTGTAATTTATATTTGAATGTTTAGTGATTGTGTTGGCTGTAGTTCTGTGTATGTGTGTGGGTGTGTAGCCACTGTGTACTCCCTGCCACTGTGTACTCCCTGCCACTTCTCACGAAGACAACAGCTAGCTAGGGGGGAGGGGTGTACTAACCTATATGTGGTTGCAGGAGAGAGGGGCACGAAAGGCCTAGAGCTATTATTTAACTCCTCCTATGGTTGTTTTGTCTTTATATATATATATATATATATATATATATATATATATATATATATATATATATATATATATATATATATATATATTGCAGCGTTCTGGGCACGCGGCCCACTGCCGGGGAGCTGGACGAAGTATTTGAAATGTAGCTCTGAGTTGTTATCTATGTTGTTTTACTCCCTATGTATTTTGTCTTGAAATAAAGTTTGTATAAAAAAGATGGGGTGGTAGGGGAAGTGGAATATTCAAATGGCTTCAGAAAGAAATCTAAATATTCATCCTTGAAGCCTTTTTATCCACTTCTCCGAGGCAATGGGTCCCACAATTTACACATGAGGTGGACCCCATTCTATAATATAATTATATATATATATATATATATATATATATATATTATATATATATATATATATATATATATATATATATATATATATATATATATATAATCAATGAAAACTGAGAAAGTAATTTTAAAGAGAACTAGAGAGAGAGAGTCTCCCACGCCCCATTTATAGCACAACACTGTATACATCACACGCACTGCCGTATTCACGGAGGGAGGCAAGGCCTGGTCTGTGGCAGACACACAGACATGACTGTGACCTATTGTGACCTGGCTCTCTGTGTCATAAATAATGACTGGCGAGTCAGAGGGATCGTGCCAGTTCTAACACGGTCCATGGAGAACGTGTTGTTTCCAACTTAAGTTGCAGCATTCAACACTACCCTCCCTTCATGTAACTTAATGAAAGGCTAATTAAACGTGTGTGTCTAGGCTTATTTTGGTATTCTAACCTGAGGTATAGACACCTGTCTCAAGACTGATTTTTTTGTGAAGGTAACGAACGTTCAGAAACAGACGCGTTGTAATGGATAAGAAAACGAATAGTTGTAATTTGAAAGTTCCACCAAGAGACTGAATTCACTTGCTCCATCTCCCCCTCCCTCAATGACTTGCCTTCTATGGATGAATTGAGAGTTGAGCGGTGAAGTCACTCTCGTACCTTTGTACCTCTGACGAGTTTCGAGTCTTTTACTCTCGGAGCCCGGCTCCTGGACCACCTAGGCTTGTCTTGTGATTGACCGATCAACCAGGCTGTTGCTACTGGCGATCCGCTGGCCCATATATCCACCACAGCCTGGTGGAGGTACCTGTCCAGTTTCCTCTTGAAGATTTCTACTACACTTGTCCCGGCAGGGTTTCTTATATTTTTTGGTAAGATGTTGTATAGTCTGAGATCATGGATGATGATGTTGTATAGTCTGAGATCATGGATGATGAAAGTCGTCCTAAAACTATTAAGATTTTTTTCTCTCGCGGTCTCTGATACCTATTTATTCGCCATTTAATCAAACTTTCCGGATCAACTAGGCTTTGGTGAATATGTGGGCCAACTGGCCCCCAGCAAACACAGAAAAGCCTGACTCAGTATATCAAGGGGGGTCATCGCCCCTCAGCAATATTAGCGTATACGAAAAGTATGTAAATTGACGTTTTGTTAATTAATGAGTTAATTAAGTTCCTGGTGGGCGAAACGTCTTCATAAATAAAATATACTAGTACAGTGTGTCTCAATTTGCAGGTCTCAGACCAGGCCATCTAAAAGATGGAGAGACGCTCAGTCAACATAAGTGTAAACAAGTAAATTGTGTTTGATCCAAGGAAAGGTAGTTCCAATTCCTTGGATCGAGAGCCTCGTGAGGCGGGCGGGCATTAACAGTTTAATCGATGAGGCCAAGCAACCAGGAGGCTTGGTCTTGGACCAGGCCGCGGGGGCCAGACCAGAACTAGAACCACCGCCGCAATCTGCCGGACCAGCACTACCATAACCACCACCAGTCTCATAAACTATCATAACCACCACCACTACCATCTCATTAACTACCACGACCTCCACCACCAGTCTCATTAACCAGCACTACCACCACCACCTCAGTCACCGTAACCACTACCACCACCACCACCACACATGTCTCCTGGACCAGCACAACCACAACAATCTCCTAGACCTGCACTACCAGCACCCCCATCACTACAACTGCAAAAGCACAGCCACCTTAGTCTGATGGACCAGCACCGCCACCTCAGTCTACTGGACCAGCAATAACAGTGTTCTGTGCTAGCACTACCAGTTTCCTGGACGAGCACTACCAGTCACTTGGACCAGCACTACCAGTCTCTCTGGACCAGCACTACCAGTCATTTGGACCAGCACTACCAGTCATTTGGACCAGCACTACCAGTCTCTCTGGACCAGCACTACCAGTCTCTGGACCAGCACTACCAGTCTCTATGGACCAACACTACCAGTCACTATCAGCACTATCAGTCTCCTGAACCAGCACTACCAGTCTCTCTGGACCAGCACTAACAGTCTGTGGGCCAGCACTACCAGTCTCTCTAGACCAACACTACTAGTCTCTGGATCAGAACTAACAGTTTCCTGGACCAGCACTACCAGTCTCCTGAACCAGCACTAACAGTCTTTGGGTCAGCACTAACAGTCTCCTGGGCCAGCAGTAACAGTCTCCTGGACCAGCACTAACAGTCTCCTGGACTAGCACTACCAGTCTCCCGGACCAGCACTACCAGTCTCCTGGACCAGCAAACCTTCCAGAGCTCTCCATGCTCCCTCAGGTGACCTTGACGAGTCTTTGTCTATCCTGCCAGGCAATCAATACTCCAGCAGGAGCAACATTAGCAGCAGCAGCAGCAGTAGTAGGAAACATAAGAAGCGACAGGAGGAGGAAGAGGATAAGCAGAATTAAAAACATTAACAGGAGCAGCATGAGTAAGAAGAGGACGAAGAGGAAGAGGAGAGGAGGACAAGAGGAAGAGAAGGGAAGAAAGAGGAGGGAAGAGGGAAAAAGAAGAAGGGAGAGGAAAGAGGGGGAGGGGAAAGAGTTGGACGAGGAGGGAAATGGGAGCTTCTTAGAGAGTATTAAGAACAAGTCGTGAATTACTTCAGATAATCTTGGTTATTTCTTAAAGCTCTCAACGCATGTGTGTGTGTACTCACCTATTTGTGGTTGCAGGGGTCGAGTGTATGTGTATGTTAGTTGTGTTGGCTTGCATGTACATTAAAATCACTATTTGGCATTGTTACAAAATAGAAGTAACTATGCCAGGCGAGGGATTAGCTAAGAGTGTCTCACTAGTGTTGAAGATGTAATAATAATAATAATTGCTCTGGGATGCTTTAAATGTTGTATATTATGTTAATGTGTGCGTGTGCGTGCGTGTGTGTGTAAACACCTATTTGTGGTTGCAGGGGTCGATTCATAGCTCCTGGCCCCGCCTCTTCACTGATTGCTACTAGGTCCTCTCTCTCCCTGCTCCATGAGCTTTATCAAACCTCGTCTTAAAACTATGTATGGTTCCTGCCTCCACTACGTCACTTTCTAGGCTATTCCACTTCCTGACAACTCTATGACTGAAGAAATACTTCCTAACATCCCTTTGACTCATAGGAGTCTTCAACTTCCAATTGTGACCCCTTGTTTCTGTGTCCCCTTTCTGGAACATCTTGTCTCTGTCCACCTTATCTATTCCTCGCAGTATTTTATATGTCGATATCATGTCTCCCCTAACCCTCAGGCCTCTAGTGTCATCAGGCTGATTTCCCTTAACCTTTCTTCGTAGGACAATCCCCTTAGCTCTGGGACTAGTCTTGTTGCAAACCTTTGCACTTTCTCTAATTTCTTGACGTGCTTGACCAGGTGTGGGTTCCAAACTGGTGCTGCATACTCCAGTATGGGCCTGACGTATATGGTGTACAGAGTCTTGAACGATTCCTTAGTGAGGTATTGGAACGCTATTCTTAGGTTTGCCAGCCGCCCGTATGCTGCAGCAGTTATCTGATTGATGTGTGCCTCAGGAGATGTGCTCGGTATTATACTCACCCCAAGATCTTTTTCCTTGAGTGAGGTTTGCAGTCTTTGGCCACCTAGATTATACTCTGTCTGCGGTCTTCTTTGCCCTTCCCCGATCTTCATGACTTTACATTTGGCAGGGTTAAATTCAAGGAGCCAGTTACTGGACCAGGCTTGTAGCCTGTCTAGGTCTCTTTGTAGTCCTGCCTGATCCTCGACTGATTTAATTCTTCTCATTAACTTTACATCATCTGCAAACAGGGACACTTCTGAGTCTATCCCTTCCGTTATGTCATTCACATATACTAAAAACAGTACAGGTCCTAGGACTGACCCTTGTGGAACCCCACTCGTCACAGGTGCCCACTCTGACACCTCGTCACGTACCATGACTCGTTGTTGCCTCCCTGTTAGATATTCTCTGATCCATTGCAGTGCCTTTCCTGTTACGTGTGCCTGATTATCTAGCTTTTGCATTAACCTCTTGTGAGGAACTGTGTCGAACGCCTTTTTGCAGTCCAAGAAAATGCAGTCTATCCACCCCTCTCTCGTGTCTTACTTCTGTTACCTTGTCATAAAACTCCAGTAGGTTTGTGACACAGGATTTTCCTTCCCTGACACCGTGCTGGTTGTCGTTTATAAGCTTGTGTCTTTCTAGGTGCTCCACCACTCTCCTCCTGATGATCTTGTGTGTGTGTGTGTGTGTGTGTCCTCACCTATATGTGGTTGCCTCTTCATTGGTCACTACTAGGTCCACTCTCCCATGGCTTCATGAGCCTTAATTAACGTGCCTCTTCTTAAAGCTATGGATGGATCCCCACTCTTCAGATTGGTCTACTTCCTGACAACTCTAAGGCTGAAGAAATACTTCCTAACATCCCTATGACTTATCTGCGTTTTCAACTTCCAGCTGTGCCCTGTTTTACCTATTTCCCAATTCTAAAACCTTCTGTCCTTGTTCACCCCGTTAAGTACTCTCAAAATTTGTACGGTGAGTTCCCTTAGCCTCTCCTCATAGGAATACCTCTAAGCTCCGGGACTAGTCTTGTTGCAAACCTTTGCACTTTCTCAATTTCTTGATATACTTGATCGGGTTTGGGTTCCATACTGTGCGGCATACTACAATATGGACCTGATGTACAGTGTCTTGAATGACTCCTTACTTAGATATCGAAAAGCAGCTATTGTTAGATTTGCCAGACGCGCATTTTCTGCAACAGTTATTTGATTGATGTGCTCATAATGATACTCATCCCAAGATCCTTCTCCTTGAGTGTGGTTTGCAGCGTTTACCCTCATAGCCTGTACTCTGTCAGCGGTTTTCTTTGTCCTTCCCCATTCTTCATAATTTTGCACTTGGTGGGACTAAACTCCAGGCACCATTTGTTAGACCAAGCCTTCACCATGTCCAGATCCAGTTGTAGCCTTTCCTGGTCCTCGTCCGCTTGTATTCTCATTAGTTTCACGTCATCTGCAAACAGGGAAACACCTAACTTTATTCCTTCCGTCATGTCATTCACGTATACAAGAAACAGCACCGGCCTTAGGACTGATCCTTGTGGAACCCCACCCGTCCCATGCACCCATTCCAGCGCTTCGTCGCGGACCATCACTCGTTATTTCCTTCGTGTAAGGTATTCCTTGATCCACTACAGTGCTTTTCCTGTTATTCCGGCCTGCTCTTCTAGCTTTCGTACCTGTCCCTTGTGAGGTTCTTTGTCAAAAGCCTCTTACAGTCAAAGCAAATGCAATCTGTCCATCCCTCTCTCTCTCTCTCTCTCTCTCTACTTTTATATTTGTTACTTTCTCGTAGAACTCCAGAAGGTTTGTGGCCCAGGATTTTCCATTCCTAAAGCCATGTTGGTTGTCATGTATGACGCCACTCCTTTCTAGGTGCTCCACCATTCTTCTGATAATCTTCGCCATAACCTTACATACTATACATGTCAGTGACACTGGTCTGTAGTTTAATGCTGCCTATCTGTCTCCTTTCTTTAAAACTGAGACTACATTTGCTGTCTTCAACACCTCACGAAGGTGCCGTGCGTGTGTGTGTGTGTGTGGGGAGGGAAGGGTGTCTCGGTGCTGTGGCCTGTGAGGAACTGTGTGGTGGGGATTAGAACGTATCTTGTAGGTATACATGTGTGTCCTGTCAGTGGAGGGACTGAGAGGAACTGGGTAGTGGGGATGTGTCCTCGGTGAGACCTTGAAGAGGTGAGTGTGGTCGCTAGTGGGGCCTGGACCACTGCCAAGACGGATCCTGAAGCAGGCGCTGAGGGAAGTACGAAGGATGGGTACGGGGGGTTGGCAGGAGGAAGTGATTGTGATGAAGGAGAGGGTTAGGAGCAGAAGGAAGTGATTCTTGTGAAGGAGGAAGAGGAACTGTGAGGAAGTGGTTGTAGAGAATAAATGGGGGCGGGGCTGCATTACTGATTGTGGAGGACAGGGCAGAAGGAATGTGGGAGAGGGGTAGGAAGAAGTGATTGTGAAAGAGGAGGCAGAAGTGATTGTGGTGGTGCATGGGCCAAGAGCAGGTGATTGCAGTAAAACAGGAGATAAGAACATAAGAAAGGAGTACTGCAGAAGGCCTACTGGCCCAAGCCAGTCAGGTCCAAGTCGCATCCACATCAGACCCACTAGCGCAAGCCAGTCAGGTCAATCTCACACCCACCCACACCCATTCATGTAACTGTCTAACCTATTTTTAAAACTACACAAGGTTTAAGCCTCACTGACGGTACTCGGGAGTTTGTTACACTCATCCACAACTCTGTTACCAAACCAGTACTTTCCTATATCCTTTCTGAACCTAAATTTTTCCAGCTTGAAACCATTGCTGCGAGTCACGTCACAATCGTCACAATTTTGTAGGGGAATGGTGGTGGGAGGCGTCAGGAGGAAGCCAATGTGAGGAAGTCTAGGAGGATAAAAATCACACGATACCCGCTGTCTCAATAAGATTACACGAGGAATAACACAGATATATGTACGTACGTATTGTAATGTTTTAAAACGTTAACAGTGTTTGACATGATATGTGTCTGACTGACAGGTAGGATGGTAGACAGGGAGTGGACACGTCCTCCACACAATGACTCACACGTAGGTATAACATGACTGCTGGTAAACATTAGTGAGATTCCTGCAGGCAGATGGGTGCAGGTTCAGCCAGATGGGCAGTACTGTTGGTGCTATATCTTCCGTACCAACAAAGGCTGGCTCTAGGAGTCCAACATAAAGGGGAATTAACAACATACCGCTGTCGTCAGAAGGGAAACTGGATATAGTCATTCAGTTACTATGTCACGGAAGAATGGAGGAAATAAAAACAAGATCGGAGTACAGGACAAACTCAAAGAACGTATGACATATGTAAGAGACCTGGGAGTTACATGTCAGAAGCTTTCACATTAAGGAGCACAACAATGCTATTATAGCAACATAGGCTGAAATATTGCTGTGTATTAACGGCTCCCTTTATGACAGACGAAATTGCTGAGCTGGAAAATGTACAAAGAACCTTCACAGCTCATATAGTCTCAGCTAAGCACTTACATTACAGGGAGCGCATGAAGTACCTTGAACTGTACTCCTTAGAACATAAGCGAGAAAGATACATCATAATCAACATCTGGAACATACCTGGAGAGAGTGCTCCCAAACCTTCACACTGAAATTAGCACTTTTAAATACAAGAGGCTTGGCTTGACAGACTGTGTAGGATATCTCCAATGAAAAGCAGGGAAGCGGTGACTACACTAAGAGAATTCAATAAGTGTTAAGGAACCACGACTCTTCAACACCCTCCCTTCATGCTAGATTCCTCAAAACAGCTCCTGATCAGTCAGGTTGTGATGCATACATTAGACTGCAAGTGGTGGGCACTAACAGCCTGATCGATCAGGGCAGCAACCAGAAGGCTTGGTCTGGGAACGGGCCACAGGGGTGCTGACCTCCGGTAGCGACTCCAGGTAAACTCAGGGTACTTCTTGATCAGTTGGCATGTAGTGCTTACGTTGGACTGCTTGTACCAGCACCAATAGCCTACCTGACCAAGCCATAAACAAGGGACCTGTGTCCGTGCAGGAGGGGCAGTGATCTATCTTAAGGTATACAATCTGACACATAACAGTGACCAGGTTCTAAGGGTTTTTAAACTCAGACCAGGCTGTCTTGTACCAATTAACCTGGCTTCTAGGGCAATGGGTACAAACCCTACTCAATGATTAGAGTTTGCAAGTGACATCACAGGGCGAGGCGTTCACCATACTGCCTGTCAGTCATGTACTGGTGATAGTGTACCCACCTATATGTACTCATCTATATGTAGTTGCAGAGGTCGAGTCTCAGCTCATGACCCCTCCTTTTCGCTTGCCGCAACTAGGTTCACACTCTCCTGGCTTCAAATGAAAGCCCTAGCGTACCTCTTCTTAAAGCTATGTATAGATCCTTCTTCTACCACTCCAGTGTCCAGGTCATTCCACTTCCTTACCACTTAGTGCATTTACCTGGCAAAACAGTGTTTAGTTGAAGGATTTTCAAGATGGTGAGACCTGGTGTGCTGTGTTGTTCATCAGAAGGTGACAGAAAGAACGAGTGTTTTTATTTATATGGCATGACTATTGATAAAGATCGTCGGGTCAAGTTGTTAGTGGTGATCACTGGTGGAGCTCTGGGAGTCTATTTAACTTCCAAGGGTTCTTTAAAATCCGAAAAATAAAATCGGTACTACCCCTCTCTTTTGTCGGATCGAATCAAATTGCCCAACGTTCTGGAAGGCGCTATATATACCCTTACGGATTTAGTGCTCATTTCCCCTTTCCCCATTAAATAAATGACAGCTAAAAAAGATATCTGGGAGTCGCTAGTCGCGTCCGGTGTCTTTTAAGTAAATGTCACACATTTTTTTTCTGTTACAGCTAATGCTTACTGCCTCAGTACACTTCGCCCTCCAGTCTGGTCAGTAGTTTGCTTTGCTCCACGAACATGGCTCTTCACTATCAAAGCAACCCCAATAAGTGTCCCTACGTGTGAGCATACTTTCCCAAGGCCACCTATACACGTCAGTGCCGGGAAAAGGGTGTCAGATTCACACAGTTGTCAACACATTATATACAATTTATATAACTTCATTTATATGAAATTGGTGACAAATAAAGGTTCATCTAACCTAACCTAAAATAAGGCTTACAGGAAGCGTTAAGGAATCGAGTTGTGTACATCCTAGTAATGGAGAACAGGCATGATATGGCACTTGCGGAGTCACTTTGGCATGGGACCGACCGCCATCCTGGTCTGACCTTTACTAGACCCTAGCAACATTCACAAAATCTTTCTTGTGTGCTTACACTCTCCATGCCGCGTCTCCATGTTCCGCCATGCTGAGCAGCCTTGCTGTTTTTTACGTTTGAGATACCTACGCTGTTCTGTTTAGCGTCCTGATTGGTTAGATTTAAAGCCTTTCAATTTCACGAGTCATTAAGGGTACTTTTCACTTACACGCAACGAAACAAGAATACTCTAATCCGTAGAATGTGGATTAAAGTCAGTTCTCAGTTTATATTCACTAAGAGATAAACACCTCTCAGTTTATATACATTTCTTGGTGAATATGTACCGAGAGAAGCCAACCCATCATCTTAACTCCGCTAAATATCTATTTGGCTTTTCTCACAAAGATTCTCGGTTAAGTTTGGTTAGTTTTGACTGTCATCTATCCATAAAAAAATAACCAATTGTAATATATCACAACGGAAAAAAATATAAATATACGATAAAAGCGATAAGAGGTTCTGCCGAACGAACAGAAAACTGGCAGCCACTGAGCTCAGAAAAAAACTGAGAGATTCACTGTTGAAGGAACCTTCGTCAGTCACCCCTTTGACTATCTTTACAAGTCAAATGTTGTCTGCCATTAATAGGACGGGTTGGATAAACACACATCTTGGTGTATATACAGTACACCGAGATACACGCCTATCTGTGAATATACACTGAAACAAAAGATACAAGTACCTCAGTGTACATACAGAGAACACACCTCGAAATGAATATACACCAAGAAATACACACCTCACACGCAAAGATATCTGAGATATCTTGTGTGGCTTCGTTTTTCCGTTTTAATCGTATTTTTTGTTTCGTTGTTTAAAATAGTATCTAAACAGCACATGTTAATGGGTTTGTTTCCAGAAAGACGTCCATTACCATGGTATAAATATATAAAAACTCATGAAAAATCTTCTGCAAACTTTACCAATGAAAACAATCCATAAAACTGTTGCTAAAGACACTGATGTGGTAACTAGCGTCTCTTTAAAAGTTTATACGTGTCGTCAAACCAGTAATATTGCCCCCGGGGTTCTTCAAATGAAGATCAGTAAGGCCTGACACCGCTAGTTTGGCATGGAAGACAACACAGCTGCGCATAAGACGCAGCTTGTCATGGAAGACAACACAGCTGTGCATAAGACGCAGCTTGTCATGGAAGACAACACAGCTGCGCATAAGACGCAGCTTAGCATGGAAGACAACACAGCTGTGCATAAGACGCAGCTTGGCATGGAAGACAACACAGCTGCGCATAAGACGCAGCTTGTCATGGAAGACAACACAGCTGCGCATAAGACGCCGCAGTCAAAACTAATTAGATCCCTGACACTCTTCTCACTCTTAACTACTTTAAGCTCATTATCAAGGAATATACGTCCATTTTGGTAGCAAATCAACAGCATATGGGTCATTAAGACTCCAATTCATCTGTACCGAAACATTTCTGTTTCGTGTCTCTCATACCCATTGTTTTCTTGCTGGCCATTCCAATAATTTAAAAGGATATCGTGGCCAGTGTATAAGATACCCTCGTCGACAACCTCTATAAAGAGGGTATCTTTAATATATTTAAGATCTCTCACTTGGAGATACTTCTCCAGTTTCCTCTTGATGATTTCTACATTTGTCCCAGCCAGCAGTGTTTCTGATATCTTCTGGTTTGATGAATTCTCAAAGTTTTTCTTATCCCAGAGCTCATTCTTGGGTTGGGTCAACCAGGCTGTTGCTGCTGGTGGCCCCCTGACCCAAATATCCATCGTAACCTGGTTGATCTGGCAACTGGTGATACTGACACAATGTTCTCTCACTATGCCCACGGCACCCTGCTCTGTGAGGGCCGTAAATGATCTCTGTGTCCGTCGTAGTTCTGATATCTCCCTTGCCTGAACGGGGTCGTTAACAGTGAACAATACTCTACATGAGATAGCAAACAATTTAAATCGTGTTACCACTTGACTATTTCCCTTATTTGAAAGTTCTCATTTTCCATCCGTCATTTTCCTAACTGGCGTGACATTTTCCTTAGTGCTTTTTTTTTTATTATTATAGAAAGGTTAGCTGACATACTCCCGGGTCTTTCACGTGTTCCTTTCGTTCTATTTGATAACCCTCTTGGGTTTTGCATAAAATGTTCCTTTTGAGTTCTTCATTTTTTCCATATCTAAGCAGCTGTAATTTATCACAATTGAAGTTATCACCTGCATTTTTACCGTATCTTCTACCGAGGTGATACAAGACAGTCCGCAAAACCCGTGTGTTACAACACCAAACCACGAGTCGTCACATCCTATGTGATGGAATATGACGGTGAAAAATAGCTAGCTTTTGTTCCCACTACGTAACTAACATATCAAACAGCGTAGCATTACATTGCTGTTGTAGTCAATATTTAAAAATAAAAACAAAAATTGAACCGGTTCCCACCATACCATGAGGCCACATCATTACCAACCATAATGACCCTTTACACCATGAGGCCACATAGTACCAATATAATGACCAACTACACTCTGACTGGTCACAGTATAACCACAATGACCAGCCACACAATGCACCCACATTGCAACATAATGATCAACCACACCCTGAGGTCACATTATAACCAAGCACACCAGGCAACATAATAACCATCCACTCCATGAGGCCACATTATAACTAGCCATACCATGCAGCCACATTATAACCAACCACACCATAGATGACATTATAAGCACAATGACTAGCCACACCATGAGAGGTCATATTATAAACAAACAATGACGGACCACACCATGCGACCACAAAACCACACAATGACCGACCACACATCATTTCCGGCCCACCAGGCCAGACAGCAAACAATGAGCTCGGCCGCCGAATACAAACGATTTTTATCTTAGTATTATTGTTCTAAAGATTTAAATTTAATATAAAATTCTGACAAGAGTCTCCGCTAAAATAGTGATTTAATAATGACGAAAAGAACTTTAACTCTTTTATCCTCCTGCTGTTGATGTGTTGTGGTGACTAAGGATAAATAGGCTATTTTATAGGGATATAATTTTGATATTCTACCTTTGACGGTTTTCAATTGTTTTTCCTACTCCCGCAGCTCGGACCTGGGCAAGGCTTGTCTGGTGTTTGCCTGGTCAACAAGGCTGTTGCTGCTGCTGGCCCGCTCGCCAACATACCCATCACAGCCTGGTTGATCCGGCACTTGGCGAAAATACTTGTTGAGATTCCTCCAGCAGTGTTTCTGATATCATGTGGTAAGAGTGGTAAAGAGTCCTGGACCCACGGATGTTGATAGAATGTTCTCTTATTGTGCCCACAGCACCCCTGTCTTTCAATGGGTTTACTTTACATTTTTCTCCCATATCGCTCACTCCAGTATATTTTTATGGCATTTTGCAGATTTAGACTAGTCCCTCATGTACCTTTCACACACACACACACACACACACACACACACACACACACACACACACATATATATATATATATATATATATATATATCTGTATTCTGCACTCTGCTCTCATTTAGTTAACTGCTGAACATTAATTCATATTGGTCTTTTAGAATTTCATCCATTTCTTTTTCATTATCAGTGATTAATGGAACAATTCTACAAGTAGTTATAAATTGAATTTTGCATGTGCATAAAAATATTTGGGGCTTCTAACAATAACCTGAGGCATTTTCGTTACCTCTGTGCTTCTTTTGTCTATCAAATAACACTAGTTTTTGTTACATCTCGGTAATCTCTCGGCTAAGATTACCTTTCGTTCAGCGTGAATACATATTCACAAACCATACCACGGGCGGGAATTGAACTCGTGGCAAGCGAGTCGTAAGACTCCATGCCAGCGCGTAAGCCACTGGGTCTACTGGCTACAATAAGATTGATCCAACTAGGTATATTGATACATATTCACGTTTTTAAGTAGTTTCGTAACCCATTTTCTTAGTGGTACAGACCCTGTATGCTTCTGTTTTCAGATTTTCCAAACACTAGTGATAGACTGATATTTCTTTATTAATTTTGTCCTGGTCAATTCGCTAATTGTTAAAGTTAAATTTACTGAACATCTTTTATCGTACATTGTTACCAGATAAAAATCAGCTGCATTCTTCCTACGTTTGAAACAGCGAAGAATTACAGTGATTCCTTTGTACGCAATTGCAACATTTCCTCGCTAGAGATAACATGCAAAACATTGATGGATGGTAGACAAGATTCGGCAAAATCCGAATACAAAATCTATGAGTACATAGAGATTCAAACCCACAGGGATACAGAAACAAGAGTAATAGCTTGTCTGTATATTTCAATCTCAGTTGGGAGTTGAAATATACAGAGAACCCAACTATCATGATTAATCTGATACAAGAGTCCTGGTAGGGCTTCTTAACAGTGGAGGAGATAAAGATAAAATCCAGATTAGTACCTCAGTACTGATACCCAGGATAAAAAAAAATACCTAGGATAAAAATCGAGGTCCTTTCCCTGCCCTCCCTACTATAAAATATATATCTCAACTCTCCTGATGAAAAGTGTATAAACTAGTTGTAAGTTATGCAGCTCAAACGTCATTATGCTAAAAGTATTCAAAATTCTATCGTCTTCCTGAGTGCTGTGTGGAATGGGCAATGTCGCAAGTCACTTGCTACATGTTCTATATAGTTTTTAAATAACTACTATTACTGACGCTACAAATAACAATGGCTCAGGGACTATGCTATTCGGGCTCATTATGCAACATAATTACTGTACACAACTGGCAAAATAAGCCATCATGAATGGAAAAGGCAAATTACCACATAAATGGGCGTCCATTACCGTCATTTCACAACGAGGGAGCCTCCTCTCGCGGCTGCTTAACATTGACAGGGTTCGGCTATCAGAACAATATTTTTTTGTTATGACTATCATTACCATCAGCCAGTGGAGCTAGCCACCGTCCACCTGACAAGACTGCCCTAATCACAGGAAACTAACAAGTATGCACTGCGCTGGCCGGCTGACATTGCTTCCCAATATTTCTGCCTGAACTCACCACACCAAAATTGAAATGCCAACCAGAAGCGTCCCTAATCACATCTAACTACATGTTAAGAGTCCGTCAAAACAGCAATTGTATTCTATTACGAAATGTGTCTTGTTGCTTATCAGATACAAGAGCAGCTGTCGCTGATCAGACTGACGTTCCCCGTGTCCTGGTGATAGTGTGAGGAACGTCAGTCCAGTCTTTGTTTACATGTCCTTCAGATCCGTTACACACCCTCGTTTCCGCGTAGCCGACAGCGCCTCTACCGAACGCTCGCTAAACCACACAGCGGGGCCAGGAACATAGGTTCGACCTCTGCAAACGCGCGCGCTCACACACACACGCACACACAGCCAGGAGCTGTGACTCAATTCCTGTAACCACATATATGTGAGTACATATACACACACATCCCAATTAGGAAGGATGTGGGAGTAAGCATAGTGCCGAGCATATCAACAGAGATGCATATCAACCGAATAACATTTTCTGCTAATCACTCATGACCCTTTATACGACCTGGAGAGAGTGCTAAACCTGATGACATTAGATGATCGAACAACGCAGGAAGACAAGATAATGATATGCAAAATATTCAGAGGAATAAGTAGTTTCAAAGGCAAGAAACGTACATGAGGGCACGAACCTGTGACCGACTGGTTACAAGGGTTCTCCAGCATCCCGACCTGAGGTCGGCTTTCCCTGCTGACAACTTGGTCAACCTGGCTGTTGGAGCTAGCGGCCGCAGGCCAACACAGACCACACTCCAACCTTTGTTTCGGCACTTTCTGTTATCTGCTGGTATACCACTTTGAAGCTTTAAATAACGAATGTTAAAGTAGCGTTCTCTGACTGCTTCACTTCTGCTTTTCACTGGGTTTATTCTACATTTTATCCAGTGTCTTTTACTAGTAGAGTTTAAGGGCAGATGAATCAGAGACGTCATAAGAACATAAGAAAAAAGGAACACTGCAGCAGGCCTGTTGGCCCATACTAGGCAGGTCCTTCACAATCCATCCCGCTAACAGAATATTTGCTCAACCCAATTTTTAATGCTTTGATAATTCTATTTACTCATATGCGAGTCCCACTCAAATCCAACCCCTCTCACTCATGAATTTATCCAACCTAAATTTGAAACTACCCAAGGTCCTAGCTTCAATAACCCTACTAGGCAGACTGTTCCACTCATCAACTACCCTATTTCCAAACCAATACTTTCCTATATCTTTTCTAAACCTAAACTTATCTAATTTGAATCCATTATTGCGGGTTCTCTCTTGAAGAGATATCCTCAAGACCTTATTTATATTCCCTTTGTTAATACCCATTTTCCACTTGTATACCTCGATCATGTCTCCCATCATTCTTCGTCTTACAAGTGAATGTAATTTAAGGGTCTTCAATCTTTCTTCATACGGAAGATTTCTAATGCTATGTATTAATTTAGTCATTCTACGCTGAATGTTTTCTAACGAATTAATATCTATTCTGTAATATGGAGACCAGAACTGAGCTGCGTAATCTAGGTGAGGCCTTACTAATGATGTATAAAGCTGTAATATAACCTCTGGACTTCTGTTGCTTAACTTCTTGATATAAATCCCAGTAATCTGTTAAGCCTTATTACGTACGCTTAGGCATTGCTGTCTTGGTTTAAGGTTGCTGCTTACCATAACCTCCAAGTCCTTTTTGCAATCTGTATGGCTAAGTTCTACGTTATTTAACTTATAAGTGCTTGGGTTATGGACACTCCCGAGCTTCAGAACCTTGCATTTATGTACATTGAACTGCATCTGCCACTTTTCTGACCAGGAATTGAGTTTGTCTAAATCCTCCTGAAGTTCCCTGACATCTACGTTTGAATCAATTATCCTACCTATCTTCGTGTCATCGGCGAATTTGCTCATATCACTAGTAATTCCCTCATCAAGGTCATTGATATATATTATAAACAACAACGGGCCCAAGACTGATCCCTGTGGAACGCCACTTGTTACAGACCCCACTAGGATTTAACCCCATTTATGCATACCCTCTGCTTCCTATTAGTGAGCCATGACTCGATCCATGACAGCACTTTTCCCCCAATGCCATGAGCTGCTACTTTCTTTAATAGTCTCTGGTGCGGTACTCTATCAAAACCCTTACTAAAATCTAAATAAACAATATCGAATTCTTTATCGTGATCAACAGCCTCAAAAGCTTTACTGAAGAAGGTAAATAAATTAGATAGGCAGGAATGGCCCCTCGTGAATCCTTGCTGAGTATAATTTATCAAATTATGGTTATCTAGATGGCTTATAATATCAGCTATAATTGACTCTTAGTAATTTGACTACAATTGAGGTCAAGCTTATTGGGCGGTAATCGGACGGTAGTGACTTGTCCCCTGCTTTAAAAATAGGAATTACATTGGCCATCTTCCACATATCAGACACCTGTTTGAAGAGATAAAATTAAAAATGTTTGTCAATGGTTCACAGAGTTCCAGTTTGCATTCCTTAAGAACCCTTGTAAAAGGCTCATCAGGACCCGGCGATTTATTTTGTTTCAGTCGGTCTACTTGTTTCATAACCATTTCGCTAGTGACTGTCATATTACATAATTTATCTTCTTCAGGGCCACTATAAAAATTAATTACTGGGATATTATTGGTGTCTTCCTGTGTGAAAACCGAGAGAAAATAATTCATGAGTATTTCATCAGCCTCAGGGTGGTCAGGAAGTGCAATGACATATACGAAATAATCCTTTATATACAGTTTTAGGAGTAGGTATAACAGGCTCCACGAGGCTAGTTGGGAGTAAACCCGATAAAAGGCAAGTCGAAAGATAAGACCAGGAGCTGAGACTACCACTGCAACTACAAAT
Organism: Cherax destructor; assembly: GCA_009830355.1. Classification (NCBI taxonomy): domain Eukaryota; kingdom Metazoa; phylum Arthropoda; class Malacostraca; order Decapoda; family Parastacidae; genus Cherax; species Cherax destructor. Next base: position 66,563 of record WNWK01001233.1, on the reverse strand, counting down.
AGGTGAGTATGCACGGAGTTGAGATGGCTGATCTACAGGAGGTAAAAAGAACTGAATAACGACTCGAGAGGACTGAAGGACCACGAGAGACGTGCTGTAGAACGCAACTTGGAGGGCGGACAGTGATAGACCGAGAGGCATGGATCGGAACAAGGGAAGGCTCAGAGAGTTAAAGACGCAAATGAACCACAGGGGTTTCAAGCTGTGCTTCAAGCTCAGGGTGATCAAGAAGCGAAATAACCAAGGTAGGAAGAAATGGAAACAGACCCCCCAGTGCACCCTCTTTTCTGTTGTATTAAAGGGCCATATTATTATATGCATGGAGGGGAGCTAAACCCCCTAAGGGATAGCGCTCCTTTGTACAGCTCTTGGGAAGGAGGCAATTAGGTCTGATCCAATTCATGGGAGTGCAGTTCAAATTCCATTGATCAACAGCTTTTCAAAATCAAGGCACCTTCCTTGAAGGGTCTTCGGTACACATTTTTTTCTTCTGTACATCAGATTACAAAGCCCCATCTCAGGGTATAAATGCTGAGTAGTGATACAATCTTTTCCTAATATGAATACATACAATTATTGTTTGACCATTTTCATTATCACTTATTATTAGCACTATTTTTTTCAAGTATTTGAATTGATTTTATTTTGTTGATATAATATCATCACTTTAAATTTATTTCAAAGTGCATTATTACACACGCTCTTACTATCAAATCAATTCCTTTAAGGCAGTAATAATAATAATAAATTGTAATAATAATAAAAATAATAATAATTATAATAATAATATAACTTTATACATACGTATTATGATGAATATATCACATATTGAACATATTCTGATGAATATATCACATATTGTACATATTCTGATGAATATATCACATATTGTACATATTCTGATGAATATATCACATATTGTACATATTCTGATGAATACATCACATATTGTACATATTCTGATGAATATATGAATATATCACACTTAGAGGTGTGCATATGTCAGTACGTATAGAATAATTTACTTTAATCCTTATATTGGAGATTAAAGAATGCTTGCCTCTGGTGGTGTAAAGGTAACACGCAGCCATGACCCTTTGTGCAGCTGCTTGATTTTAAACCTAATAAACCAAGCAGTGACATCTCCACTTCACTTACACATCTACTGTGTAATGTTACTCACAGTAGCATCAAAAGCATTACAGGTTCCTTCAATAAATACTCACACATCCGACCGCACCTACTCAACTCTTAAATCTTGGGATGAACGAGCGATATCAGATGGATGCAAAAGTTATCAGGGAATGCAAAAGTTATCAGTGGTTGCAAAAGATACCAGGTGTTACACGAGTTATTAAAGGCTGCAAAATTTATCAGAGGGCTAGTCGCAAAAAATATCAGGGGTTGCAAAAGTTATCAGGGATGCAAAATGCAGTTCATAAATACTGGAAACAAATATTTTAACAATACCAAATAATACGTACGTAATAACATAAGTGCAACAAAGTACAAAGTTCAGCAACAATTGCAGATGTATCTGGAAAAACGCGGATAGTTTTGTCGAGCAATGCAATTCATCAGAATTCATAAGGGTAACTCCGCCAGTTACTCTAGAAACTATTTTAAGATTCAAACCAAGTGTTCCTGTTCTTAATAAAAACCTCCCTAAGGCAAAGAATGCGTACCTGTTACATCATACAAAATGCGAGTATTGAATCCAAATCTGATAGCATAAAGAACACATCTGGAATGAGATGTTTTTAGGGGTGATAATGCAAATAGTACTCTGCACCTGGTTAGCGATAAGCCACATTTTAGCTTTTTCTTAACAGTGTCGACTAACCTAGTCTATATGATAGCTACAGGGTGAGAACTCCCGCAGTGTATGGGTACCCAATTATGTACAAGTTACACTGAGAGAACAAAAGGTAGCTATGTTTCCCCTTCATATTGCATCACACTACGTGATCTTTATGGGGAGGGGCCCCATTGCCAGGACAAGATGTGCGTCTTAAGTGTCCCTGCTTATTATAGAGCGCTCTAATGGCTTGTTGAGAACAGCTGACTGCTCTACATCACGCTCGCAGGCCATGTTTATTGAAATATCAAGATAGCCTACCCTCTCACATTACGTACAGCACACTCTTTCTAATCAATATTTACGCCAACACTTCCACGCCCATAACAAGGTGGAGCTCCTGTTCTGCAACATAAAACAGGTTGTAGCAATTCATCAGCGCCCTCATCATCATCGCGGCTCATCACCACCATCATAATACTCAACACGCCCACAATCCTCACCGCACAACCACAAAAGCAGTGGATGGCAACCATGATTCTCCCAACCCTCCCAGCCATCCCCCTACCCTCTCCTCCCCAACACTCCTCCACTTACCCCACCCTCTCCTCCATCACCCCCAACTCCCAGTAACCTTGGACCAGTCCTGCTCTAGTGCGCAGTTGCAGCCCCCTCTCCGATTCCCTGAGTTTCACCTTTGTATGTTGCTAAAATCTTTTTATGCCCCGTTTCATGAAAACATCATAACCCACTACATAGGCAGCAATAATATTATGACACCTGCCTACACAGGAAACTACAGCCACCGAAATTAGTTACTCTCCCCAGAAAACAATATGCACGACCGTGTCTTACCAGGCAAAGATTCGAACGCGTCAAGCTACATGCCTAGCAAACATTGAAGTCACCCCCACTCAGCATTTGATCAGAGAAAATGCGACTAGCTCACTATTTTCAGCCTTGTTCACCACATCAGCAGGGACTATTGCCTTGCCTTCTGCTGTACGAGTGTCAGCTGTATGGACAAGCTGGCCTGAGGACCAGCCGGCCCACCCTTTCGCCACCTCCACTGAAGCCTATTACTGATCATTTTCAATCTGATTAATACATATTTTTATGACTTATGTCGATGCGATATACATGTCTATTCAAAATAAGGGATATATATATATATCTAATTCTGCATATGCGTAGTGAGGAAAACCGATTGAGCATGTACCATCTGTCAGGTGAATACTTTAATGTTCCTTGTACCGTTGACTGTAGACTGGTTTTCTCAAATAGGCAAACATATTAGAAATGCAAGGTTTTGTTGGATAAATAACCTCAGCCACAAAAACAGTTCGATAAATTATGTTTGAAGCCTATCATTTATAAGACTACTTTCATTAATCCCTTAAATAGGGATTAAAGTAAATGCACGTTCAGATACACTGTATACCTCATGGCTATATACTTTAGCCAGTTAAAATTAGTTCGCTCAAATTATGTATTACGATGTAGCAAAACATTAGGTGCGCTTAATATTGTTTGTAATAAGCAACTCAGAGTAAAAATTGTAGAGTACAATTCAGTAACCGGTTTGTTGGGCTCGACGGGAGGGTCGAGCTTGCATCAGTCCATGGACAAAATGACTCGCGAATTCAATCCATTAATTTCATTTGGAAAATGACTTGTTTATACGTCCACATAAACCAAAATATGCAGAATCCACCAAGCTTCGCAGCCTAAAGCATTGCAGATTAAATCACATTTGCCAGAGGCAAACATCAACAAAATATTTACACGCATGAACAAGCAGGGCAATGGGTGTGTTGTAAATGCTGGTGGTACCTTATGCCCCCAAGGCTGGTGGTGCCTCATGCCCTCATGGCGCGTGTTGGTGGTACCTCACCACCTCTAGGTGGGTGCTAGTGGTACCTCAAGGGTCCTCACCACCTCAAGACGGGTGCTAGTGGTACCTTACGACCTCATGGTGCTGGTGGTACCTTACTGCCTCCAGGTGGGTGCTAGTGGTACCTCACCTTCTCAAAGCGGATACTAGTTCTGCTTCCTTGTATGTGTATAAGAACATAAGTACTCTGGTACTAAGATGTAATATACAGAACAGTATTTTAATGCAAGAACGTTCGGCTCAGGGTAAAGCTTTATCGATAAAGCTCTACCCTGCGCGAAACACTGTCTAAGCAGATATACGGACAACGCTTCGCATATTGTCTTCACACCCACACCTATCACCACCACGCCTATACATCCAGGAACAAACCTTGTGATCAAGTGTCTACCACAAATGAAGAAAAGTGTGACTGGTGGACCATAAATTATTACTTCTACTACTAAAATAATTAAAACGGCCATCAAAATGGGCACTACAGTATGTGAGGGCATTCCTCGCGCACACGAAGTCAAACAAGTGGCTACTGGAGTTCATTCCAAATAGGGTAAGCAAATAATGTCATGGAAAACGGGAAGGAAGAGAAGACCAGAGACAGAGCAAAGCCAGAGGTGGAAAACCTACACAAATATCACAAAAACAGACCGATCTTGAAGTGAACATCACACCGGACGTATCACCACAGGTGTACATGAACCGTATAACAATGGCAGCATACACAAGAAAAGAGAATTACACAACTATCTTTTCGGACCTTAACAATGAATACCTTATGCCTGAACATGACATAACAAACAGGTCTCCGACAGAGTACGAAGCATTTACATGGTGCCCACACCCGGTCATGCATGTTCAGAAACACTCAACATGACTAGTCCCAAAGCCGAGGGAACTGAGCTCAGAGGAGAGACTGTCTGACGCCCTTCAAAGAGTGAACAGGGAAGACCTGATTATGACGTACTAGATACTTAAGAGGATTTAACAAGGCGGAAAGGAACAGACTTGTTTGAAATGCGAGGCCTAGAAGGAACCTAAAAAAAAAACACACACAAGGATGTAATGAAATATATCTTCCAGTCTCAACGTGGTAAATATATGGAATGATCTTGATAGGGAAGTGGTGGAAGGAACTCTATACAGATTCAAGAGACCAGGAATCATTAACGTTAAACTACTGCAGAATGATTCATAACACCAGAACATAATTAGTTGTGACTTGTGTGATGCATAGTTTAAGAAGTAGGTATTATATACCCTTGAGCTAAATATACAGAAATAAGAGAGTAATAATATGAAAGAAGGTATCGAAGTTGGCAATGGTGACAATCGAGTCTTCCTGGTATAAATACTTGGACCCTTGTTGTTTTGATATACGTACATAAATGGCTTGCAGGGAGGTTATGAATCATACTAATTACTGTTTACGCATGATGTGAGGCTAATGAGAAAGATAACAACCAGGGATAACAGTGTCCTGGATCCAAGATGACTTGAAAAGGCTACATATACGGCCAGGAAGATGGCTACTTGAATTCAATATTGTTAAGTGCCCTAAACATAAAGCAGTGAGAAAACCTGACAAGAGATATAACCTGGGAGAAGTAGACCTGCTAAGAACATAGCAATAAGATCTATTAGTTCTTACGCAGGTCAATGAGAAACAAAATCACTCCCCATACTGCAAGTATTGTCAACCTTCTTCCCCAAATCCAGAGGACTGTACTGTGATCATATGTGTGTGTATAGAATCACCACCAATTATGCTACTTATCTCCCACCCATTGTGCTACTTAACAAATAGCGCCTCCACCCACTGTGCTACCTATCATCATTCTCACTCCCTCCTGTAATATTTATCATCTCCCTCTCTCCCCTGTGCTACTTATCTCCCTCTCCTCTGCTACTTATCTTCCATTCATGTGCTACTTACCTTCCTCTCCTGTGCTACTTATCTTCTCTCCTGTGCTACTTATCTTCTCTCATGTGCTACTTATATTTCTCTCCTGTGCTACTTATTAACTTCTCATGTGCCACTTATGAGGCCCTGTATTACATCTTTCTTTTCCTTGCTACTTATTCTTCCTCTCCTGTGCTACTTATTCTTCCTCTCCTGTGCTACTTATTGCCTTCCTCTCTCTCGTGCTAATCATAATTTCTCCTGTGCTACATATTATCCTTCATGTGCCACTTATCTTCCTTTCATGTGCTACTTATCTTCCTTTCATGTGCTACTTATCTTCCTTTCATGTGCTACTTATCATCTTCCTCTCTTGTGCCACTTGTCTTCCTCTGGTGTGTTACTTATTACCTTCCTCTGGTGTGTAACTTACTACCTTCCTCTCTCTCTCTCTCTCCTGTGCTTCTTAATATCTTCTTTCTCTCTTGTACCACTTATCATCTTTCTCTTGTATTACCTATCATCGTCTTTTGTATTACCTATCATCTTCATCTCTCCTGTGCTATTCCCCAGGCAATGTGTAACCCCAACTCGTTTACGGCATCACCAGGACGTCTATCTTAATCTCTCTGGTCAGCCTCGACCTCCTGTTTCTACCTTACTCAAAACTTCTCTTTACAGTCCTTGCTTAGAATTCAATTTCTTTGTCACTTATTGTTATTTTCTTCATTATTCTACTTGCATGTTGTGATTACCACTTTGGGCCTCAAAATTTTGCCATTGTAGCATCCCATCCTGGATCTCCACACCCGACTACACCTTGGGCATATAACTTGGACTGTTACTTCAATATTCCCTATTTACTGCTATGTAATCCCGTCACCTTTTGTTTCCGTGTCTGACCTTATGGCCAGCTTCCCTGCTGACTGCCTGATTAACCAGGCTGTTGCTAACAGCAACAGCCTGATTGATCAACTAGGCACCACACAGTCTGGTTGGCAGATATAGTGGTCCACTTTCCACTTGAAGGATTCTGCATCTCAACAAAGCTTTTGCTCTTCCAATTACATAAAGCCAAATGAAGATCCTGGTCTGAAACTGAATTCTTGTTTGGCTTGTCGATAACAAAATGAATTTAGACTAGAGAGGGCCTCAGTGTATGTATGTTGGAAGGATGCCACCACGGTCATTGGGTAGTGGGTACATACACGTCACTGTCACAAGCTCAAGAGGACACAGGTGCCACCAAGTGCCAGCATCAAACATCCGCTTAACAGCAAGATACCATTTCACTGTTGCTAAGACAGTCAAATGGGTGACTCTTCAACTCTCCTTAAATAGTTATTATCTGACACAAATACAGTATTTTAACTGCGTACGGTGGTTCCCCAGTTTTCTGTTTGCACGTCAGTATTTTTTAATTCCCTTTATCTTATAGTATTTCATTTATTGCCATTGTGGTAAGTTATGATTGGTTAATTTTGACTGATAAACGATAATTTAACCTAACCTAAATAACGTAGATAAGAAATCTGCTTCAATATATGTGAGGGATCCATATGTTTCCCTGATGGTATCCCCCAGCTCGATTACTAGCGCACTCAGCTCACACACTAAGGTCCGGGGGTCGATCCCCGGTACGGCTAGAAAACATTAGGACGTGTTCCCATAAGAGACCTGCTGTCAATATTCACCCATCAGTAAAAAGGGTACCTGGGTGTTAGTCGACTGGTGTGGGTCGCATCCTGATTTGCCCGAAATGCTCTGTATAGTAGTATGTTATAGATGTCAGTTAGGCCTGTATATCATGTACTTGTAGAAATAAAGACATTATTATGACTGCCTGGTCACCAGGCTGTTTGTGCTATTGAGACTCAGGCACACTGAACCAGATGTGGTGATGGTGGTGGTGGCTGTTGTTGGTTGTGATGATGGTGGTGGTGGTGGAATGGTGATAGCATAAGAACATAATATATGAACTCTGCGGCAGGTTTTTTTTCCTCCCTCAAATCCGAACATTCCCACCAGCGTATTGAAGGCGCTTCAACGCCTCATGATAGGTGGGTCCTGATCAAACCCAACACTTCTCACTCATATATTTGTCTAAGCTATTTAAAGTTCACCAACGTTTTATCTTTTGTCTTGTATGACCCAACTTGACAGATTATTGCACTCACTCATGGTGATAGGATGGTGATGGTGGAGGGAATTAAGTCACTATCTGACTTTTTTGGGGGTTATCCTAGGCAATTTACACTATGTATGATAACTGTACTTATGTGTACCTGTGTCTAAATAAACTTACTGGGAAGGTGATGGAATAGTTGTGGTGGTGGGATGGTGATAGTGAAGGGATAGTGGTGGTGGTGGAAAATAAGTCACTTGACTTTTTTGGGTTAACCTAGGTAATTTATACTGTATGATAATCGTCCTTATGTGTCCCTGTAACTAAATACTGGGATGGCGATGGGATAGTGATGGTAGTGGGATGGAGATGGGATAGTGATGGTAGTGGGATGGCGATGGGATAGTGATGGTAGTGGGATGGAGATGGGATAGTGATGGTAGTGGGATGGCGATGGGATAGTGATGGTAGTGGGATGGTGATGGGATAGTGAGAGTAATGAGATGATGGTGGTGGGTGATGGGAGTGACAGTGGTGGGATGGTGATGATGGGATAATGAGTGGTGGGATGATGATGATGAGTGGTGGAATGGTGATGATGGGATAATGATGGTGGTGGGATGGTGATGGGATAGTGATGGTGGTGGTATGATGATGATAGTGGTGGAATGGTGATGATGGGATAATGATGGTGGTGGGATGGTGATGGGATAGTGAGGGTGGTGGTATGGTGATAATGAGATAGTGACCATGTGGGATGGTGATGATGGGATAGTGATGATGGATAGTGACAGTGGTGGGATGGTGATGATGGGATAATGATGGTGGTGGGATGGTTATGATGGGATAATGATGGTGATGGGATTGTGAGTGGTGGGATGGTAATGATGGAATAGTGACAGTGGTGGGATGATGGTGTGATGGTGACAGGGGTGGGATGGTGATGGGATAGTGATGGTAGTGGGCTGATGGTGATAGTGGGATGGTGATGGGATAGTGCTGGTCATATTGGGAATGGTGAGTGGTAGTGGGAATGGTGATAGTGGTAGTGGGAATGGCGATAGTGGTAGTGGAAATGGTGGTAGTGGGAATGGTGATAGTGGTATTGAGAATGGTGATAGTGGTACTGGGAATGGTGACAGTGGTACTGGGAATGGTGACAGTGGTAATTGGAAGTGATAGTGGTAATGGGAATGGTGATAGTAGTGGGAAGGGTGATAGTGGGAATAATGAAAGTGGTAGTGGGAATGGTGATAGCGGTATTGGGAATGGCGATAGTGGGAGTGAGAATGGTTACAATGGTAGTGGGAATGGTGATTGTGGTAGTGGGAACAGTGACAGTGGTAGTAGAAACAGTGGGAATAGTGACAATGGTAGTGGGAATATTGACAGTGGTAGGGGAATAGTGGCAATGGTAGTGGGAACAGTAACAGTGGTAATGGTGACAGTGGTAGTGGGAATGGTGATAGTGGGAATAGTGACAGTGGTAGGGGGAATAGTGACAATGGTAGTGGGAACAGTGACAGTGGTAATGGTGACAGTGGTAGTGGGAATGGTGATAGTGGGAATAGTGACAGTGGTAGTGGTGGAGTTGGTAGTGGAAGCAATAAGCATATAAAACAGGGGATGGTGGAAGGGGAGAGTTAAGAGAATGAGAGGGAAGGGAAGGAGAGAGGATAGCAACGATGCATTGACAACAGCAATGAAGAGATAGATACATTGACCCGATGAGAGAGATAGATATATAAGAGAGAAATCAAGAACCAAGAAAAACAAAGCCAGAGAACCCAAAGACCTGTAAAGAACCAGGAGAGAAACACAAAACACCAGAAATAATTAAAGAGAAAGGGGGAAAGACAAATATAACCCAAGTACAGAAACAAGGAATAGAATAAAGAAGGGAGTAACAAAAGAAACGGGGAGAGAAACAATAAACATGGCACGAGAAAATAACAAAGAACAGAACAAACACTTATCAGGATGAAGCACAGCGAATAAGGTAACAAAAATTATGGAACACAGAACACCAAGAAAACAACTAAAGAGAACACGCAGAGAACTGTGAGAAGCACAAAATTATAAGAACAAAGAACCAGAGAAGTACAAAAGAAAGGGAAGAAGCCTCAAAGTTTTAAATATTAACTCACGGGGACGAAGAGTTACATGATAATATATACCTGGAAAGTACTCGAGAGCCTTGTCCCAAACCTGCACACTGCCCTAACAACAGACTGGAGTAAGAAATATGGAAGGAAGTGCAAAATAAACCCAGTGAAAAACAGGGGCGCCGTGGACAGAGTAAGAGAACATTGTATCAACATACTACATGGTCCCAGCCTATTCAACACCTTTCCAGAAGATATCAGAAACACTTCTGAACAAGTCTTCAAGAGGAAAGTGGACCAAGCACCTTCACTAGGTGTCAGATCAATCAGGCTTTGATGGATATGCAGGTCAGCGGGCCGCCAGCAATAACAGCCTCTGTTGACCAGGCAAGCACCAAACAAGCCTGGCCCAAGATCGGGCTCCGGGAGTAGAAAAACTCTCAAAACTCATCAAAGGTACATCAAAGGTAATGAAGGAAGAAGTGCATATATATAACAGAGATAAGCCAACACAACCCGTTGAAGACGGAAAGAGAAAAGGGAGTGAGTTGTGCCTTGGACCTGACTGGCTTCGGCCAGTAGCTTGGGCCAGTAGGTGACTTGGACCTGCCCAGCATGGGCCAGTAAGCCTTCTGCGGTATTCCTTTCTTATGCTCTTATGTAAAGCATGAAGAACCAGAACAGAAGCAATAACATTGAAAATTGACGAAAACAATGCTGAACACCAGAAAATAACTAAAAACAGTTAACAGGAGCACCAGAAAATAACTAAAAAGAAAAGGAAAAATCAAAGAACCGCAAAGAAACAGGGAAGAAGTGCATATAACGTGGAACAGAGCCAGGAAGAGAGCACAGAACTGGGAACAGAAAATTCGGAAGAAATAGAGAGAACCAGGCGAAAATAATTTCACATAGAACTTATGAAATAAAGACAGACATGAAAAAACATAGTCCAAGGAAGATCACAAATAAAAGGAAGAAATATAAATCCATGAAACAGAACTAGAGAATCAAGATATGCAAAGAAATAAAGAGAACCGCAGATAAAAAGAGAACCTAACAGAAGTGCCAACCATAGAAGAAACGCACTCAAAAAAGCCCAAAGAACCAAGGTGAAGTCCACAGAACCAAGGTGAAGTCCACAGAACAAAGGTGAAGCCCACAGAACCAAGGAGAAACTCACAGAACCAAGGATAAACTCACAGAACCAAGGTGAATCCCACAGAACCAAGGAGAAACCCACAGAACCAAGGAGAAGCCCACAGTACCAAGGTGAAGCCCACAGAACCAAGGTGAAGCCCACAGAACCAAGGTGAAGCCCACAGAACCAAGGTGAAGCCCACAGAACCAAGGTGAAGCCCACAGAACCAAGGTGAAGCCCACATAACCAAGGTGAAGCCCACAGAACCAAGGAGAAACCCACAGAACCAAGGTGAAGCCCACAGAGCCAAGGTGAAACCCACAGAACCAAGGTGAAACCCACAGAACCAAGGTGAAACCCACAGAACCAAGGAGAAACCCACAGAACCAAAGAGAAACCCACAGAACCAAGGAGAAGCCCACAGAACAAAGGTGAAGCCCACAGAACCAAGATGAAGCCCACAGAACCAAGGTGAAGCCCACAGAACCAAGGTGAAGACCACAGAACCAAGGAGAAACCCACAGAACTAAGGTGAAACCCACAGAATCAAGGAGAAACTCACAGAACCAACGAGAAGCCCACAGTACCAAGGTGAAGCACACAACCAAGGTGAAGCCCACAGAACCAAGGTGAAACCTACAGAACCAAGGAGAAATCCACAGAACCAAGGAGAAGCCCATAGTACCAAGGTGAAGCCCATAGAACCAAGGAGAAGCCAACAAGACCAAGGTGGAGACCAAAGTAAAAAAGCCCACAGTACCAAGGTGATGCCCACAGAACCAAGGTGAAGCCCACAGAACCAAGGTGAAGTCCACAGAACCATAGTGAAACCCACAGAACCAAGGAGAAGCCTACAGCACCAAGGTGAAGCCCACAGAACCAAGGTGAAGCCCACAGAACCAAGGTGAAGCCCACAGAACCAAGGTGAAACCCACAGAACCAAGGAGAAACCCACAGAACCAAGGAGAAGCCCACAGTACCAAGTTGAAGCCCACAGAACCAAGGAGAAGCCCACAGAACCAAGGTGAAGCCCAGAGAACCAAGGTGAAGCCCACAGAACCAAGGAGAAGCCCACAGTACCAAGGTGAAGCCCACAGAACCAAGGAGAAGCCCACAGAACCAAGGTGAAGCCCACAATACCAAGATGGAGCCCACAATACCAAGGTGGAGCCCACAGTACCCCGAGATGAAGACCACAATACCATGTTGAAACCCACAATACCATGGTGAAGCCTACAATACCAAGGTGAAACCCACAGAACCAAGGAGAAACCCACAGAACCAAGGAGAAACTCACAGAACCAACGAGAAGCCCACAGTACCACGGTGAAGCACACAGAACCAAGGTGAAACCTACAGAACCAAGGAGAAATCCACAGAAACACGGAGAAGCCCATAGAACCAAGGTAAAGCCCACATAATCAAAGTGAAACCCACAAAACCAAGTAGCCCACAGTAACAAGGTGGAGCTCACAGTACCAAGGTGGAGCTCACAGTACCAAGGTGGAGCCCACAGTACAAAGGTAGAGCCCACAGAACCAAGGAGAACACAATACCAAAGTGGAGCCCACAGTACCAAGAGGTAGCACAGTGCGAAGGGGAAGCACAGTACCAACAGGGTAGCACAGTACCATGAAACACAGTAGCAAGAGGAAGCACAGTAAAAAGGGGAAGCACAGTACCAATGGGAAGCACAGTACCAAGAGGAAACAGTACCAAGATGAAGCACGGAAAAGCAAATACAAAAAGATAAACTAGAAGAACTAGATATATTAGCACGTAGTAAATCGAAAGCAGCCCAGAGAAACAAGTTAACAGTACGAGAATAATCATAAAAGTTACAGTCATGAGAAACAGGAAGAAAAAAAAAGAAAGGCAGACTGGTGTGGGTCGCATCCTGGGGGACAAGATTAAGGACCCCAATGGAAATAAGACAGACAGTCCTTGATGACGCACTGACTTTCTTTGGTAATCCTGGGTGGCTAACCCTCCTGGGTTAAAAATCCGAAGAAATCTTATCTTAGGCAACGAACATTATTAACTGCAAAATGAAAAAGAGAAGACCCAGAACAGAAAACTGGAAACATCTAAGAACCAGATACAGATAACCTTCCTAGAGATCATCCTGGCCTAGGAGCAATGCAAAACAAGAAGAATAAACAGAGATAGGCTACGGTGTCCCATAGCTTGATTGCTAGCGTACTCAGCTCACACACTGAGGTCCGGGGGTCGATCCCCGGTACGGACGGAAACATTAGGACGTGTTTCCTTAAGATACCTGCTGTTCATGTTCACCTATCAGTAAAATAGGTACATGGGTGTTAATCAAGTGGTATGGGCACATCCTGGGACAAAACTGACCTAATTTGCCCGAAATGTTCTGCATAACAAGGGGCTTTATATATAGTAGTATATCATTGATGTCAGCTAGGTCTGTATACCTTGTACATGTACTTATAAAAATAAAGATTATTATTATTATTATTATTAAGAGGACAACTGGCCATCCAGAACTCCTTCACAAGATCACTATTTATGGATTATCACAAGCAAGCGAGGAAAGACAAGTGATAAATATTTCAGTTTGTGAGGACCTCGATAACTCAAGCGGATATAAAAATGTGCGAATGCTATATATAGACAGATCCTTCAAGGATGGTGCCATAGTGCTCTTGATCACAAGACTCGGATCAAACCTGCCATTCTCTAGGCGCTGTGTGAATGTGATAATAATAGTATTGATAAAAATGAGCCGAATACGATTCCTGACTAGGACGACCTATAAGAATTCTGCCTAGGACGACCTATGAGTCCTGACCAGGACGACCTATGAGTCCTGACCAGGACGACCTATAAGTCCTGACCAGGACGACCTATAAGTCCTGCCTAGGACGACCTATAAGTCCTGACTAGGACGACCTATGAGTCCTGACTAGGACGACCTATGAGTCCTGACAAAGGACGACCTATGAGTCCTGACTAGGACGACCTATGAGTCCTGACTAGGACGACCTATGAGTCCTGACTAGGACGACCTATGAGTCCTGACTAGGACGACCTATGAGTCCTGACTAGGACGACATATGAGTCCTGAATAGGACGACCTATGAGTTCTGACTAGGACGACCTATGAGCCCTGACTAGGACGCCCTATAAGAGACCTGCCCGGGACGACCCAATTCGAGTCTAGCCTAGAACAACCCATACGAGTCCTACCTAGGACGACCCATACAAATCCTACCTAGGACGACCCATACGAGTCCAACCTAGGACGACACATACGAGTCGTGCCTAGAACGACACATACAAGTCGTGCCTAGGACGACACATACGAGTCGTGCCTAAGACGACTCATACGAGTCCTGCCTAAGACGACACATACGAGTCCTGCCTAAGATGACACATAAGGGTCCTGCATATGACGACCCATACGAGTTTACCTAGGACGACACATACGAGTCATCCCTAGAACGACCCATACAAGTCGAGTCTACGACAACCCATACGAGTCGTACCTACGACTATACATACGAGTCCAGCCTACGACGACACGAGTCGTGCCAAGGACGACCCATATGAGTCCTACCTAAGACGACACATGGAGTCGTGTCTAGGACGTCACAGTGTAAGAAACCAGAGCTACAAACTGACGTGTTATATGAAGACAATTAGACTATTACAATTAGTATGTCTGTCTGACGCTTGTTGACAAAGGATCGAGCCTCAACGACTCCTTGTGGTATTTGACTCCCATAGGTTTAGCGTTTCACATAAATCCAAACTATAACGAGATTTTAATAGAACGTTATGGTAATTGTAAAAACTTGGAGCGCATTCGAAATCCAAAACATGAAAAAAAATAATATTCTTAGTGAAAGAATAAACGTAACGGAATATGTGTATTAAGTGCATGAGAAATTTGTCGTTACTGAATTAACACTCTGCCTGGCATTCTGAGTGCCAGAACGGTGTGCCAGGGAGACAGCTGGCGTCTCTACTTGGCGATAGCACTCGTTGATCCTCAATGACCCCTGGGAACAGTTCAGCTCCATACTCTCCTGGTTTAGTGGGACGCGTTGTTTGAGGTTGACGTTTTTGATAGTGAATTGACATTTTTAGTTATGAATTGACGCTTTTGGCTGCGAGTGACGTTTTTGGCTGTGAATAACATTTTTGGCTGTAAATGATGTTTTTGGCTGTGAATGATAGTGTTTGGCTGTGAGTGACATTTTTGGCTGTGAATGACGTTTTTGGCTATGAATGATGTTTTTGGCTGTGAATAACATTTTTGGCTATAAATGACGTTTTTGGCTGTTAACGATGTTTTTGGCTGTGAGTGACGTTTTTGGCTGTGAATGATGTTTTTGGTTATAAGTGACGTTTTGGCTGTGAATGACGTTTCTGGCTGTGAGTAACTTTATAGCTGAGTGAAATTTGTGGCTGTGTTTTCGTTTTAACTAAGTAGGCGTTTGGTTGTGAGCTGACTTTAAAAGATGTGACATTTTTGTTTGCGAGTTGACGTTTCGGCTGACTTGTTTTTTAAGTTTATGTTTTGGTTGTGAGATGTCCTGTTGGTTGTGAGTTGTGAGAATTGTGAGTTGGCGTTTTGGTTGTGAATTAGATGTTTTAGTCAAGGTACATTTTTGGGTGTGGATAACGGGTGAGACCTTTTGGTTGTATGACGTTTTGACGAAATAGCCCTTTGATCGTGAGTGACGTTTGGGTTGAAACAAATTCTAGTGTTCGAGATCAGCTGTTATTGCAAGACCTGTTTCAGACATAGCTGTTGTGAGACACGTGAGGAGACGTGTGGGGGATAAGTGTATTACGTCTATTACGTCGTGAGGAAGATGTCCTACGTCGTGAATGAGGTGTCGTACCTCACGAGGGAAGTATTTTACTTAAGTGAGAAATGTATTTTGCTTCGTGAGGGAGGTGTCTTATGTTGTGAGGGAGAAGTCTTACGTGGTGAGGAGGTATCTCACAGCATGAGGTATTACATTAGATGAGCATTTTCAGCTGTTGGATGTAGGATCGATATATTAAGCAAATAAGTAAAGCAGCAGTCAAGATGGAATTACGAAATTTTTAACTGCAAGTGATTATCAACGTTTCTCTTGAAGAATGAAAAGATAAGAATATTAAGGTAGACATACTAAATCCAAACACCAGTAAAAGAGAAAGTGTGGACTGAAATATGGAATTACACATCAACATCCAAGAGTATGAAGGTACTTGGAACAATGGGGCATTTTGTGTAGCACAAGAGCAGGGAGTGCAAGATAATGAATGAACACTTGGAGAGAACGAGAGCAATAAAAAAAAACATACTGGATATGAACGAGTGACAGGAGGTTCGTTTATCTGCTAAGATTACAATGAACGTCAACATACACAGTAGTCAGAATTGTTAAGCGTTTTCGAGGTAGCTTCTGGAAACTGCCCCTTTAACTGTAGGTTCCAAGGTCTCGACGTCTGGCCAGCCAAGCTCTACACGTCACATTTTCAAGGTCACCCGTATGCTCTTGTTTTTCTTTTTTTGCTTGCGCTAAGCGATCTGACATGCAATTTCTTGCATCTAACCATAAATTTGCTCAGTAACGAAAACAAAATTGTACATAATGAATTATAACTTGAGGGTTCTTCCCAAAGCTGGTTGAACACGGTAAATATAGGGCAACAACCATCGCAGACATTAGGAACAATAAAATGTAAACATCAAGGACCATGCTCAAGAACATAAATATTTACCTGGTTCTATCAGTGAAGAAGTCTCTAGACCTGCGCTTGGCGAGGGCGGCGTGGTGAGGGCTAGTAGGCGCGTCTGAGGGCGGCGAGGACCCAGTTGAAGAAATAGAATTGTTTCGGTGGCGTTGACATGGTTGTCCGGGGACCTCGCCTGTCGGAGTGGTACTCAGGCTAATAACTGTGTTATTGTTACTGGTGTTGGGGTTATTGTTATTGATGGCACCAGTGCCTACCGTCACCAGCGTGGGCTTCTGGCTCTGACGGTTTTTTTTCTTCTTTTTGGTTCTGTTTTCATCGTCTGATTCTGTTGGGGGTGTCCAATCAAGGTCTTTGCGGAGGTGTCCGCGACTACACAGGCAGGAGCACGCCCTATAAGCCAGATCGTACCCGCGTTTTGTCCATAAGTTTTGCAGGCGTTGTTTCTCTGACCAGGAGCGTGCACGGCCGCACGACCTGAGGAAGGCCAGCACGTGCGTCTCCCATGCAGAGAAGCACTCGCCGTGCATTAGATTACCCACCGTACAGTGCTCGTTGTTACAATGAACGCGGACACAGCCGGTGGGAGAGTCTAGGTTGATGGGCTCGTAGCCCCGGAGACAGCCGCACGCCAGGGGCACGCAGCAACGGACGGTGGTGACGGCGTTGTGGGCCTCGATCACGCCAGGGTCCAGCAGGGGCAGCTCTGCCCCTCCAGCGCCCCCGCCTGTGTTGTGCCGCTGTCGCTGGGGCATCTTAACCATCTGTCCACTGTCTGGGATTAGCTCTTGGTCAGTAAAGTGTGTGTTGTGTGCCGTTTTGGGGGTGTGTGTGATACTCAGCTACTGATGTGCTGCAGCCGCTGTCCTCCTCCTCCGCCTGCTAGCTCTGCGTGGAGTGTCATCCACTCTCGCACCTCGCGTCACATAGGTCACAGCCGCGCTCCGTCCATGTCCCTGGGTCGTCTCCGTGACAGACACTAACTGGCTGGCACTACCGCTGCGTCGCTGGCCGCTGCCACTTCAGGCTTCACAAGTCTTCCATTCTTGCTCTCTTGTCGCAACCGACTTGGCAACTGGAACTCAGGGTTTCAAGCGCCTCTGTTTTGGTGCCGTGGGGAAAAGTGGCGTATCCCACACCACAAGGGATAACCTGAATACCGCTCGCCCATTGGCTAGCAAGCTTCTCGCTGGGCGGGGCTTAGAGCCGGTTCTCCCTCTCATTGGTCGGCGCCCTACGACATAACATTACCACGTGGCTCATTCGATTCCTCGGCTACGATAGCACACTTAATTTCGGCTAATGCAGAACTTTTATACTACAACCTGATTTATATATAGGTGAAAAATATACCGAATATAATGCTGCATTAAATTTAGAGTGTACCTCCATGAAAATTCGCCACAAAACAGGAATATTCGCAGTGTGGGGCGTGAGAGGAGGACTTGCGCGTCTGGGCTGGAGTGAGGAGGTACGTGGCTCTGCCCGCCGCTGTGATACGTTAGATTTTCTTGGTTACATGTTGCACTCTCCAAAATATTTAGTGTAAAACAAGGGCCCGCTCCGCCGCCGCCGCCGCTGGAGTACTCGGCGACCTGAGCTCTGCAAGTCTTCCCACTTGCCTGACAACACTTCCTCCAGGGTACATGATTTCAAGGCCATATCAATGATAACAAGAGTAGCCCTGGCTGGCTATCTTCCAGCTGAGCAGTCAACTCGCAAACTTAAAAATATATTTTATAAAAAAAAAAAATCTCCCATCTGGGCAAAAATACACACATAGAGGTTTTTTTTTTTTTGGCAGCATGTAATATAGTGCCAAAAAGGCAAATTATATACTGCCTTCATCCTAAACTTGTGGAAATTCAATTTGAGTAACATGAATGAAGCATTATTGAACAGGAAGGTGAGCGAAATATGAAGGAAGGATTATCACACACGCTCTCCGATAGTAACAGCCGCCTCTCCCTTCAACACATGTTTAGCTACACTTCGCTGTGTTGCTCTGCACTTCGTCGCGCAGCTCTGACACGCGCAGAAAGAATTTGGCCTAATTCACCACTCTGAGGCGACGTTACCAATCCTCGGGTGGTTGTCAAGTCGGCCACTACCATGGAGGCTCCATAGAAACCATTACATCCAATATACACACCATGACTACATTTAACCTCCCATCACACGTAAGAGGCTTACACGCCTTCCCTAACCACCTTTCATACTAATGGAATTTTTTTTTTTGGGGGGTTGAGGCTACTTTCTCCAGTCACTAATTATCTTTCATTACAACCATCGCCGACTATGTACCAATATAAAATTTTAAATTACTAGGTAAAAGAAAATATATATAAATTGAATATAAATTAGAGTTTATAAAGGAGCTTGAGCTGAGTCTACTAGCAGAGTGTCAGAGTCTGTGCTTAGAATAGAACACATACACACCAGCTGACTCTTCTTACAACGATGTACAGCGAGAACGCAAGAGTACACAGCCAGGAGGTGTTCTTATATAATCTTCAAACATTCACACACACATACACACACACACACACAAGGAGAGGTATGATAAAGCTCATGGAGCGGGTCGAGTGACCGACTAGCGGCCAGTGAAGAGGCGGGCCAGGAGCTGTGACTCGACCCCTGCAACCACAACTACGTGAGTACAACTAGGTGAGTACACACACACACACACACACACACACACACACACACACACACACACACACACACACAGATTTTGCAAGAAGGCTACGACGATAAACTTAAATTTTCAAGAAACACCGATTATAGTCCCAGCTATAGCAAGTCGATCAATAAGCAGTATTATACCAGACCAGCAACTGGGAGGCCTGGTCTGGAACCAGGCCGCTGGAGGCAGTCATCCCACGAAATCGTTTCCAGGTAACCACCCCCTACCAGGCAACAAAACCACCCCTTATCAGGCTACAACAACCACCCCATCAGGCTACAGCAACCACCCCATCAGGCTACAACAACCACCCCATCAGGCTACAACAACCACCCCATCAGGCTACAACAACCACCCCATCAGGCTACAACAACCACCCCATCAGGCTACAACAACCACCCCATCAGGCTACAACAACCACCCCATCAGGCTACAACAACCACCCCATCAGACTACAACAACCATCCCATCAGGCTACAACAACCATCCCATCAGACTACAACAACCACCCCATCAGGCTACAACAACCACCCCATCAGGCTACAACAACCACCCCATCAGGCTACAACAACCACCCCATCAGGCTACAACAACCACCCCATCAGGCTACAACAACCACCCCATCAGGCTACAACAACCACCATATCAGCTACTACTAAGTACCATATCAGCTACTACTACCCCTCCTCAGTAGGCTATAACTACCTCAGTAGGCTACAACTACCCCATCAGGCTACTACAACCATCCTTATCAGGCTATAACAATTACCCGCGTCAGGCTACAATAACCACCCTATATCTTGCTTCAATAATTTATGTACTTCCGTTTCTCGCTTCTACAACAGCTAATCTACTGCCGATTTACCCTTCTACGACAGCCAGCCTACTTGCCGATTGCAGGGCCTCAAGAATATACATCTACACAAAAACACCGGGTCCAAACCTACACAGTTCTTCGAGGTGAATACCTTTGATGAATTCCGAGTTTTTCTACTCCCGGAGCCCGGCTATCGGCCAGGCTCGTCTGGTGCTTGCCTGGCCAACCAGGCTGTTGCTGCCGGCGGCCCGCTGGCCCACATATCCATTACAGCCTGGTTGATCTGGCACCTGATGAAGATACTTGTCCAGTTTCCTCTTGCAAACTTCTAATAGCAGTTATGTAGCGCTGCATGGAGGGAGGATCGAGTCTCCACGAACTATCCACTCGGAATGACCCACTCGAATTTAGCGCTCAAGATTAAGCATAATTATTATTTAGAAGCTAGTATAATAATCTTCACTAATATCAGAAAGTCTTGTGTCATTCTAATCTCTCCTCGTACCTTGAGGCTGTCTCCTCACCAGACCCTGGCTGTCTCCCGACCAGACCCTGGCTGTCTCCCGACCAGACCCTGGCTGTCTCCCGACCAGACCCTGGCTGTCTCCTCACCAGACCCTGGCTGTCTCCCGACCAGACCCTGGCTGTCTCCCGACCAGACCCTGGCTGTCTCCCGACCAGACCCTGGCTGTCTCCCGACCAGACCCTGGCTGTCTCCCGACCAGACCCTTAGCTGTCTCCCGACCAGACCCTGGCTGTCTCCCGACCAGACCCTGGCTGTCTCCCGACCAGACCCTAGCTGTCTCCCGACCAGACCCTAGCTGTCTCCCGACCAGACCCTAGCTGTCTCCCGACCAGACCCTAGCTGTCTCCCGACCAGACCCTGACTATCTTCTCACATTTTCATCTGAGCTGACTCCTATCTTTCTTTGTCTCCCTTATTCACCACTGTCTCCCTGGTGGGTCAAGGTCTACACAAGCGTGAAACATATTATAACTATTATAATTTTCAAAAAGTATATACTGGAAGCATATACCGAAAGTTAGTAAGTGTATCAGCTTTTATTATGCACCGCATACTCATCCAGTGAGCGGTGGAAGATTACAAGAGGCACATGATGGATTCAAGTAACTAAGCAAGATACAGTTGTAATGAACTGCTTCAAAGAATGTGTCCTGGATACGCTTGTAATGAGTGGGTAAAACTGTCATGAACTCGGTCAGAAAACATTAGTGTATTTTATATGTGGTTTTGAACAATTTATACTGTTTAGACAACCGTAAGTGGTTATGAGCCATTTACAATAGACAAAGTCAGTTTTTTTTTTTATGGAGTGGCTGGTAATATGCCAGTGGATAAAACTGACATTTCTTGAACGTTTACGAGCGAATTGTCTTCTGAATTCATGAAATTTTCCGCACTCATGCACATAATGATGCAGGGTGTGGCAAGAGTCCATCCGGGAAAGTAGTATATACCAAAAAGTATGTACTACACATAGTCAATATAGAAACGTCAATTTTTGATCAATAAACATTAATGTTTAAGAAATTACAGGTGTTAAGAAAAACTTTGGTCTCGATTGACCAATTGCCAAGCTGTGTGTAGTGTTGTATGTACTGTGTGTAGTGTTGTGTGTAGTGTTGTGTGGTGTTGTGTGTAGTGTTGTATATAGTGTTGTGTATAGTGTTGTGAGCAGTGTTGTGCTTAGTGTTGTGTGTAGTGTTCTGTGGTAGTGTTGTGTTAGTGCTGTATATAGTGTCGTGTGCAATGTTGTGTGCAGTGTTGTGTATAGTGTTGTGTGTAGTGTTGTGGAGTGTTGTGGTAGTGTGTGATAGTGTTGAATGTGTAGTGTTTTATAGTGTTGTGGTATGTTGTGATGCAGTGTTGTGTGCAGTGTCTTGTATAGTGTTGTGATAGTGTTGTATAGTGTGTATGTTGTTGTGTTGTGCCGTGTCTTGTATAGTGTTGTGGATAGTGTTGTATGCAGTGTGTATAGTGTTGTGTGTAGTGTTGTGTGTAGTGTTGTGTGTAGTGTTGTGTGTAGTGTTGTGTGTAGTGTTGTGGTAGTGTTGTGTGTAGTGTTGTGTGTAGTGTTGTGTGTAGTGTTGTGTGAGTGTTGTGTGTAGTGTTGTGTGTAGTGTTGTGTGTAGTGTTGTGTGTAGTGTTGTGTGTAGTGTTGTGTGTAGTGTTGTGTGTAGTGTTGTGTGTAGTGTTGTGTGTAGTCAGTGAGTTGGATAGCTGAATACAAGGTAAAGCCACAGGTCGTGGCTGGTAGTTACTGGTGTGTGGTCACAGGTCGTGGCTGGTAGTTACCGGTGTGTGGTCACAGGCTGGTAGTTACCGGTGTCTGGTCACAGGTCGTGGCTGGTAGTTACCGGTGTGGTTACAGGTCGTGGCTGGTAGTTACTGGTGTCTGGTCACAGGTCGTGGCTGGTAGTTACCGGTGTGGTCACAGGTCGTGGCTGGTAGTTACCGGTGTGTGGTCACAGGCTGGTAGTTACCGGTGTCTGGTCACAGGTCGTGACAATCCTAGGTCTGCAGCAGGAACGTATTTCTTCCTGGTAAATTTTGAAATCACATCAGGAATCCCTTTTCCTCTAGAGGTGTTGAAATAGTCTTTTGCCTCAAGGAGGGCAGCTTCAGCTGGTTCTCTCTTGTGGCTGTCTTCTATTTTTTTTTTTTTGGGCAATGGTTCTACTTTGTCTCATTTCACCCTATGCTTGTGATTCTTGAGGCGTAGGAAAAAAGCAGAGCTCTCTGGGCCATATTTCACAGACGTTTTTTGCTCCATAATTCTATGTAAACGTTGACCCCTTGTTTCCTCAATGTACACAAAATCACAGTCTTGGCAAAGAATTTCATGTACACCGAGTTTCTCTTCTTGACGAACAGTAATCCGTTTTATTAGGAGAAGACAAAATTATGCTGGCTAAATGTTTGATTTTCTCATATAAGACACTCTGGAAGGGAATGATTAATTTTCTATGCTGTGTTTTCTTTGGGAATCGATCTACTTATCTAGAAGGATGTTGAGGAGGGGAGGGGTCAAGACCCCCGCGTCCCGGTCCATGACCAGGCCTTGGTGGTGTTGTTCAATGAAAGTTTTGCTTGGCTTTGTGTAAACTTTCTTGTATTAAATAGCCAGGGTGTCCCAGCATTCTGAACTGTCGCTGAATAATGAAATTTCTTTCTCTAATAGATTTGGGCTACAAATCCGTAAAGCTCTTAGGAATTCTGTAGACTGGTCATTGTGTTTTTATTAACTTGTTTTGAGGGGTTGTTTTGACGGGTTGCTAAAGAAAATTAACAAAAAATTGTCTCTATGTTCATTGGATAGATACCACTCTGTCTAGTGTTAGGAGACACTGTCTGTCTGTCTTGTGTTAGGAGACACTGTCTGTCTGTCTTGTGTTAGGAAACAGTGTCTGTCTGTCTTGTGTTAGGAGACACTGTCTGTCTGTCTTGTGTTAGGAAACAGTGCCTGTCTGTCTTGTGTTAGGAAACAGTGTCTGTCTAATGTTAGAAGATACTGTCTCAATGTTTAGTTTTACCAGACACTATTAGTCTATCGTTAGGAAACATTGTATGTCTATCGTAAGAGACACTGCCGTGTGTTTTTGGACACTATCGAGTGTTCGTAAGACTGCTTAGTGTGTACGTCACGTACAGTTCACCTCAACACTGTAACCGAATAAGGAAAGTGTTTTCATTGGCTTTAGCCTGACCATGGTGTATATGTTTGTGTTTAGCTGTACGGGAAGGAGAGAAGCACAGTGTGGAAGAAAACTCTTAATAACTAAGTGACCATGACGTACAGAGTGTGGAGCACAGAGAGAGGAACGTTTAATATCTCAGTGATACTACAACTTTTAATATCTCAGTAGTGGTACAATTCTTGCTGGCACAAACATTCAATTCTACGGGAATTTTACTGAGATTTTCGTTTTTTTTCGTTTTTCTTCATTATTTTGTCTGTTTATATATATATATATATATATATATATATAGTAATATTTTTCTTCCTTTATTTGTCTTCGTTTTTTGTCTTCCTTTTCTTTGTCTTTAGTTATTTATTTATTTCTTTCTTCTCTCTCTCTCTCTCTCTCTCTCTCTCTCTCTCTCTCTCTCTCTCTCTCTCTCTCTCTCTCTCTCTCTTGTAATTTATAAAAAATGATTGAAAACAAAACAAGAAGGAAATCATTTTACCAGAAAAAATTTAGTTCTCGTTTTTAAGATACAACACTACAGCAACTACAGTTTCTACAGCTATACGTAGCTCAGCATTTCATGCTACAGTAATGCTAGCTATACAACATTCCTAATCTTTGTTGCAATGCTATATATATATATATATATATATATATATATATATATATATATATATATATATATATATATATATATATATATATATATATATATATATATGTCGTGTTGAATAGGAAAACTTGCGATTTTGGCTTAAATAGCAACGCTTTTCTTTCCGAATAAGACAAGCTAAAATTTGTGTATGCAATAATTTCGCAAAAATCATTCTGAACCTAACGAAAATATATATTTCATTGTGTTTGTTTATGATTAAATTGTTGTAAACTTTTCTAAAATTTATTTAGTTGGATTAAGTTAAATTAAATTGCGCTTGTTATAATAAGGTTAGGTAAGTTTTCTAAGATTCTTTTGGTACAAAATTATTAATTTTTACATTAACATAAATGAAAAAAAAATCTTTAAACGTATAAGATAAATTTTTAGAAAGGACTTAATTTTAAATGATTTCTTGCTAAGTGACCAATTTTACCTATTCAGCACGACATATATATATATATATATATATATATATATATATATATATATATATATATATATCATAATATAAATCAAAATTCTTTGAAAATTTTTATTAAGTTAATAATGACCGGAGTAAAGAACTTTCCAACATTATAGGTTTTCGTTTATTGAAGTGTGTAACCCACACGGGTTCAGCGATTGTGTCTGAGTATTTCTTATTGTAATTACTGTTAGAGAAAGATACGAGATGCTCAAGCATAGTATTTCACCCTCAAGTATCGACAATACTCTCAGCTACAGGACTCCTGTTACTAGGATCTCAGGAGGTATCTCAGGTACCTGTTGTAGAAAGGTGCAAGGCAAGACTTTATTGTGGGCACGAATTCGCTCTTGGTAGAGCTTTATCCGTTCATGACTTGATAAAGTTCTACACAGAGAGAAACATGAATTGATAAAGTTCTACACAGAGAGAAACCTGACTTGTTGAAAGCTCTACAAAGAACCAAACATGCCTTAATAAAGCTCTACAAAAAAACGAGACACTACTTGATAAAGCTGTACAAACAAATGAAGCTCTACAGAGAATGAAACATAATTTGATAAAACACAACACAGAACAAAAAAATTGTCTATAACTTTGGTTTGCTATGCACGTAACGTCTTTCTACGATACTCCCGCCACTACACGATACACACACAAAAAAATCTCCAAGAACACGTAGAAGAAATGTGAGTAACGTTCTTAAAAAAATATCATATCAAAATATAGTGGAATGCCTTAATATATTCTCATTTCTCAGTTGCGGCGTCCCCATCACTAGCTGAGGCCTCCCCATCACTAGCTGAGGCCTCCTCATCACTAGCTGAGGCCTCCCCATCACTAGCTGAGGCCTCCCCATCACTAGCTGACAACTCATTACCTCCTCATACAGGAAAACTGTCCTACATGACAGCGTGTTAGTTTAACAGTCATCTTTTTCCTCTCACATTGTACGTATCATATAGATAAGGACACAGCTTCGCTATGCGGATACATTTAAGCTTGTTCAATAATAAAGGAAAATGGAAAAGGTTCCAAGTAAATGTGGGGCCTTAAACAAAACGTGTGACGTCACTGTGGATGTTTAATGTGCTGGTAGAGGACGTTGGAAAAATAAAAAGTGAATGTTAGAGTAATAAGGAGAGGTGTTGTCTTCCATGATAATGAATCCAATACAAAGTGGGAGTTGTCACAGTTAAAGTGGGAGTTGTCACAGTTAAAGTGGGAGTTGTCACAGTTAATGTTTTCGGATGACGCAGTGCTTTTTTTTGGGGGGTTCAAAAGAGAAACTGCAGAAGTCTTAATAAGTCTATGAGCGAAGGAACTTGTAAGTAAATACCAAAAAAAATAAACTGATGAAGTATTTGAAAATAAAAGATTAAAGGCTATTATGTAGTTAGTTGATGGAAGGAGCATGTGAGATATTCGACAATAAATATAGCATCATTGTACGTGTTCATTGCAACACAAACGTTAATTTTATTCAACGTGTAAACGTCTGCCTGTCGAAATTTGTGCATAAGATGTTGCAAAACAGAATGAGAGCAATAGGATCTACCGGTGGGGAAGGGGAGATGTCTACTAACATATGCAAATTAATCTTGGGATAAATGGAAGTGTGGACGGATACTGAGCTATAATTCCTCATTACACAGTGTCACACCCTCACCACAGAGTGTCACAGCCTCAACACAGAGTGTCACAGCCTCACCACAGAGTGTCACAGCCTCAACACAGAGTGTCACAGCCTCACCACAGAGTGTCACAGCCTCACCACGGAGTGTCACACCCTCACCACGGAGTGTCACAGCCTCACCACGGAGTGTTACAGCCTCAACACAGAGTGTTACAGCCTCAACACAGAGTGTCACACCCTCACCACAGAGTGTCACAGCCTCAACACAGAGTGTCACAGCCTCACCACGGAGTGTCACACCCTCACCACGGAGTGTCACACCCTCACCACGGAGTGTCACACCCTCACCACAGAGTGTCACAGCCTCACCACAGAGTGTTACAGCCTCACCACAGAGTGTCACAGCCTCAACACAGAGTGTCACAGCCTCACCACAGAGTGTTACAGCCTCACCACAGAGTGTCACAGCCTCACCACAGAGTGTCACAGCCTCACCACAGAGTGTTACAGCCTCAACACAGAGTGTCACACCCTCACCACAGGTGTTCACAGCCTCACCACAGAGTGTCACAGCCTCACCACAGAGTGTCACAGCCTCACCACAGAGTGTTACAGCCTCAACACAGAGTGTCACAGCCTCACACAGAGTGTCACAGCCTCAACACAGAGTGTCACAGCCTCACCACAGAGTGTTACAGCCTCACCACAGAGTGTCACAGCCTCACCACAGAGTGTTACAGCCTCACCACAGAGTGTTACAGCCTCAACACAGAGTGTCACAGCCTCAACACAGAGTGTTACAGCCTCAACACAGAGTGTTACAGCCTCAACACAGAGTGTCACAGCCTCACCACAGAGTGTCACAGCTCACACGGTCACCACAGAGTGTTACAGCCTCACCACAGAGTGTACAGCCTCACCACAGAGTGTCACAGCCTCACCACAGAGTGTCACAGCCTCACCACGGAGTGTCACAGCCTCACACAGAGTGTCACAGCCTCACCACAGAGTGTTACAGCCTCAACACAGAGTGTCACACCTCACCACAGAGTGTTACAGCCCTCACCACAGAGTGTCACAGCCTCACCACAGAGTGTCACAGCCCTCACCACAGAGTGTTACAGCCTCACACATTCACACACGAGTGTCACACGCCTCACCACGGAGTGTCACAGCCTCACCACAGAGTGTCACAGCCTCACCACAGGTCAGCTCAGGTGTACAGCCTCACCACAGAGTGTCACACCCTCACCACGAGGTGTCACACCCTCACCACAGAGTGTACAGCCTCACCACAGAGTGTTCACAGCCTCAACACAGAGTGTTACAGCCTCAACACAGGTGTCACAGCCTCAACACAGAGTGTCACAGCCTCAACACAGAGTGTTACAGCCTCACCACGAGTGTCACACCTCACCACGAGTGTCACACCTCACCACAGAGTGTTACACCTCAACACAGAGTGTCACAGCCTCACCACAGAGTGTTACAGCCTCAACACAGAGTGTCACAGCCTCAACACAGAGTGTCACAGCCTCACCACAGGGTACAGCCTCACAGAGTGTACAGCCTCACCACAGAGTGTCACAGCCTCACCACAGAGTGTTACAGCCTCAACACAGAGTGTCACACCTCACACAGAGTGTCACAGCCTCAACACAGAGTGTCACAGCCTCACCACAGGTGTTACAGCCTCAACACAGAGTGTACAGCCTCACCACAGAGTGTCACAGCCTCAACACAGAGTGTTACAGCCTCAACACAGGTTACAGCCCAACACAGAGTGTCACAGCCTCACACAGAGTGTACAGCCTCACCACAGTGTTACAGCCTCAACACAGAGTGTCACAGCCTCACCACAGAGTGTTACAGCCTCAACACAGTGTTACAGCC
This sequence comes from Cherax destructor, assembly GCA_009830355.1. NCBI lineage: Eukaryota > Metazoa > Arthropoda > Malacostraca > Decapoda > Parastacidae > Cherax > Cherax destructor. Next base: position 38,015 of record WNWK01001233.1, on the reverse strand, counting down.
TCAACACAGAGTGTTACAGCCTCACACAGAGTGTTACAGCCTCAACACAGAGTGTTACAGCCTCAACACAGAGTGTACAGCCTCACCACAGAGTGTCACAGCCTCACCACGAGTGTCAGCCTCACACAGAGTGTACACCTCACCACAGAGTGTTACAGCCTCACCACAGAGTGTTACAGCCTCAACACATGCAGCCCCAGAGTGTCACAGCCTCACCACGGCCCTCACCAGAGTGTCACACCTCACCACAGAGTGTTACAGCCTCACCACAGAGTGTTACAGCCTCACCACAGAGTGTCACAGCCTCACACAGAGTGTCACAGCCTCACCACAGAGTGTTACACCTCACCACAGAGTGTCACAGCCTCACCACAGAGTGTCACAGCCCGAGTGCACCTCACAGAGTGTTACACCTCACCACAGAGTGTTACAGCCTCAACACAGAGTGTCACAGCCTCAACACAGAGTGTTACAGCCTCAACACAGAGTGTTACAGCCTCAACACAGAGTGTCACAGCCTCACACAGAGTGTACAGCCTCACCACAGTGTTACAGCCTCAACACAGAGTGTACAGCCTCACCACAGAGTGTCACAGCCTCAACACAGTGTTACAGCCTCAACACAGAGTGTTACAGCCTCCAACACAGAGTGTCACAGCCTCACACAGAGTGTCACCTCAACACAGAGTGTTACAGCCTCACACAGAGTGTCACAGCCTCACCACAGAGTGTCACACCCTCACCACGGTGTCACAGCCTCACCACGAGTGTCACACCTCACCACAAGTGTCACAGCCTCACCACAGAGTGTCACACCTACACAGATGTCACACCCTCACCACAGAGTGTTACAGCCTCACCACAGAGTGTCACAGCCCCCTTCACCACAAGGTGTTACAGCCTCCAACACAGAGTGTTACAGCCTCAACACAGAGTGTTACAGCCTCAACACAGAGTGTTACAGCCTCAACACAGAGTGTCACAGCCTCAACACAGAGTGTTACAGCCTCAACACAGAGTGTCACAGCCTCACCACAGAGTGTCACAGCCTCACCACAGAGTGTCACAGCCTCAACACAGAGTGTTACAGCCTCAACACAGAGTGTCACAGCCTCAACACAGAGTGTTACAGCCTCAACACAGAGTGTCACAGCCTCACCACAGAGTGTTACAGCCTCACCACAGAGTGTTACAGCCTCAACACAGAGTGTCACAGCCTCAACACAGAGTGTTACAGCCTCAACACAGAGTGTCACACCCTCACCACAGAGTGTTACAGCCTCACCACAGAGTGTCACAGCCTCAACACAGAGTGTCACACCCTCACCACAGAGTGTTACAGCCTCAACACAGAGTGTCACACCCTCACCACAGAGTGTTACAGCCTCAACACAGAGTGTCACAGCCTCAACACAGAGTGTTACAGCCTCAACACAGAGTGTCACAGCCTCACCACAGAGTGTTACAGCCTCACCACAGAGTGTCACAGCCTCACCACAGAGTGTCACAGCCTCACCACAGAGTGTCACACCCTCACCACAGAGTGTCACAGCCTCACCACAGAGTGTCACAGCCTCACCACAGAGTGTCACAGCCTCACCACAGAGTGTCACACCCTCACCACGGAGTGTCACACCCTCACCACGGAGTGTCACACCCTCACCACGAAGTGTCACAGCCTCACCACAGAGTGTCACACCCTCACCACGGAGTGTCACACCCTCACCACGGAGTGTCACAGCTCACCACGGAGTGTCACAGCTCACCACGAAGTGTCACAGCTCACCACGGAGTATCAAACCCTCTCCACGGAGTGTCACACCCTCACCACGGAGTGTCACAGCCTCCCCACACAATATCACATCCTCACTACACAGTGTCACACCCTCACCAGTGTCACACCCACACCTCACAATGTCACAGTCTCACCACGGAGTGTCACACCCTCACCACACAGTGTCACACCCTCACCACAGTGTCACACCCACACCTCACAGTGTCACCACGAAGTGTCACAGCCTCACCACAGAGTGTCACACCCTCACCACGCAGTGTCACACAATCACCACAGTGTCACACCCTCACCACAGTGTCACACCCTCACCACACAGTGTCACACACTCACCACAGTGTCACACACTCACTCCACAGTGTCACACCCTCACCACACACTGTCACACACTCACCACAGTGTCACACACTCACGCTCAGTGTCACACACTCACCACACAGTGTCACACCCTCACCACAGTGTCACAGCCTTACCATGCAGTGTCACACCCTCACCACAGTGTCACACCCTCACCACAGTGTCAAACTCTTACCACAGTATCACACCCTCACCACAGTGTCACACTCTTGCCACAATGTCACCCCCTCACCACACAGTGTCACACACTCACCACAGTGTCACACACTCACCACACACCAGACCTGTACCTCAGGCAGCTGTCGTGTCCTCTTTCCCCTCAGACTACAGCAGACCGTATATACACACACATGTAATCCATAATATTCCTGATGCCTCTTACGTTAATTGCTACTGAAGAGTTCTACTGTAAATATTATTGTTCCCAGAGTAGGATTGAATGCATGTAATCTTTCTGTTCATTTACCTGCTTTACGGAGGTGCCTCTGGGACTTAACACTTATCCCAGGGTGGTAATAAAGAATATTGCAGGTTGAATAAACTTGACTCATTTTGTTCCGGCTTCAGTAGACTCGACCCTAACACGCGACTTTTGGATCACAGAATCTTGGAATTGCATTTTCCAAGTGATAATTAGATATTAAGGTCATCGTTTTTCAAAGCTTTACGCAAATCACTGGGTTGAGATTTGTTTCTTTTTAGTTAACAAACATGGTTACTTCCGTAATGAGCGGCTAGTATATTTTATATGAACGTTACATTGTGGGAACGCAAGTTAGCTATGTCTATGTTGTCTTTCATATTCCATCATAAAGAATGGGCTGCATAAATGAGATAAATAAAGCTGTTAGCTTGAGCTACATGACTTCTGTAGGCGAATCTTCATTGAAGACTGTGAACCTCGAAACATGAACCAAACTATCCTTGAGGATATTAACCAAGGTCATTACCGGAGCTTGACACTTAGGGATCCCCATCTACTGCCCACAAAAACGTACTTCAGAAAGTGCCCAAGGAGGAAAGGGAGAGAATCGAGCCTCTCTGACTGCAGATACATCTAAGTTTTACTCCGAACAGGAAGCCTCATGAAGACTTTAGTGTGAGTTGGGTTACCTAAAGAAGGTGGTACATACCCAACTACTCATGGCACCACTCCGGAGAAAGCTCCTCAGACCCGAAATAGAGGCTCTCAGTAGAGGAAGCACTGAATACCCCAGTGCCCTAGCTAATGAACTGGATCCAGCGGGAAAGCTCAGGTTATATTCTGGTAGCCTTACTGCAGTCTAGAATAGCACAAGGCCACATATAGGCTTAGCATGGTTCGGTGATCTATCTCCAAAGATATAGTGGAAGAGCCCTTTTAAAATGTCTAGCGCCTGCTAACATCCAAGGAAGTCGGCAAAGGCTCAGAAAAAAAAAACACCCCTCTTGTCGGGCACAGAAGAACACATGTCCCACTTAGGGTGATGTGTTTTGAAGTTACTCGGGAGGAAGAAAAGCCTGTCAGCTCACATATTAAGTCAGCAATAGCAGAGTAGCCAGGCCTTTCCTCTTCAAGCTTAACTGGAAAGTCACAGCCTATGAAGAGTACAGATAAATCTAGTTGTAACGAATAGCGGTATAGACTAAGATTCCCACACCAACCCTTGGTAGCTGTGCCTGGAGGGAAAGCAGCGGCATAACAAAAAAAATGCATATGGAAGCTAGGGACAACTCTATTGCTCCGAGTTTAAATTCCTGCAAACATAAAAATGACAGGTCAGAATCCCAAAAGAGAGCATTGGTATCTTCAGCATAGGGCAGAATGAACCGACAATTCCATTACAGGAGAAAATACATTGGATTAAAAGAGATCCAGGTGGTCCCCTCCATAGTAACGTCTAAGGTAGAGTTGCTGCCAATGGAGTCAGCACATGTTACCTAGCACTCTCGATTTGAGAGAAATGGCCAAACAATGGCCAGTATGAAAAATGTATGTCTGCCTAGTGGCCTCTGCAAAACCTAACTTTTCCATTTATATATAGTGTAAAAATGCACACTCCTCTTGTGCACCTCATACGTCCTATCATTTGCTTGGTTCATCCCCCGAGTTACGACACTGAAACATCCCCATAGAGGAGCGGGCAGTGACATCACTGGCACATGCAGCAAAATTATTTAGTCCTTTGGCAACCAAGCTTCTGGCACTTTAGCAGTGCATTGAGAAGGAGACATATGCGGCTTCATGTCTACGTCCCTCCAAGAACTATGTGAAGAGAAAGGTTTTACTAGTCGAACGTGAGGACTAATAAATTAGGATTCACAAGAACACCACCCATTTCCCTATTATGTATTCGAACCGCAGGAACTTTAAGCAGTAGAAGCTGAGTGTGCTCCTCACTTTCTTGCTCAAGCAACCAGTGTGCAACAGTACCATAACACTTGTTCAAATAAACGACGAAAAACATGTTTTCCACTGGCCCATTACAGTGCAAAAGCTCGGTCATGAATTTTCCTGAAATCTTAATTATCAGTATGTTTCTTGAGGTCTGGTGGATATCAGGCATCAAGATCTCCCCACACTCTGTTTCTAACTGCCATTTCAGGTTTATCAATTTGTAGCGCAGCTGGAGGCTTGCTGCCCTCGCAGAATTCATGCTCAATGGCCTGCAAGCAGCAGGTGGAAGTGTCTTCCAGGACACTGATGTACAGGCGCCAAATACCACTGATCAGTCTTTCTGTCAGGAAATGTAAGAAACCCACGTTCAAAATCCTCGTCATGCAGGGAGAGAACAACTTGGCCAGCACTAGTCAAGTGTTACTCAACACTGCTGAGCATTACTCAACATTACAGCGTAAAATTAGTAACTCAAGTTGGAGACTCTTTGCAAGTCAGTGAGATCTCGCTAATTATTCTCGACTACACTGCCAAGTAAGCACGTGTAATGTGATCAACACCGCATAGCCTTGAACACCACGTGGTCCCATGTGTTTCTTAATTCCTGTATTTTAATTGCTCCCACCACCCGCATTCTCTTTGTCATGGCAGACACACACACACACACACACACACACACACACACACACACACACACACACACACACACACACACACACACACACACACACACACACACAAATCAAACATTCCATTAAAAAACTTGACACAATTGAGCTGCTTCAAGAGGGTGAACTTAGAACTATAAGCCACACTGTGATACACAATGGGAGGGAGGTAGAGTAAAGTTATGCTCTCATTTTCTTAACTTTCAACATCCTACACTCATATACCCCAGGAACAGCGGAGGCGTTGAGTCTGGCCAGATACTTGAGGTACACAGCACTTTGTGGTACTTACACTGTTTCCGTGGTACCAATCCGACAATGATCCAACTGATCACAAAATGAATTAGCCAAATAGCAGCTCAGTCAATAGGGAATAAATGGGCGAGTCTTAGACAATGAGCGAAATAGAATCAAATGAGTCTCTCCTCTGAGTCTATTTTTCCCCCAGACACTCTTTCTCTCGTGCCTAAGCCTATGAAAAGTCGCCTCCAATACTCCACGTTATTCTGGGCCACTCATGACCTTCCTCACAGCTTCAGTCATAACTTCCATTCATAACTCCACATATGGTGGCTAGATGTGTTCCTTTGTTTCCGACCCCCTCCTTGACCTGACCTTGCTGCTAAGTGCCCAAACAGGCGGACCATCCAAATATCACCGGCTCAGATACCCATTATTTATACTTGATGGCTACTTAAGGAAACAGTGACACTCTAAAAATTAAAAATATGATAAAAACCACATCACACATCGCATCAGAAACAGAGACTCCCACAGGGATGTGGCAAACTGTATGCCCAGTTGGGTTCATATTTCGCGTCATGCTGGTCCCGCAATAAGGACACAAATGCAACTAATGTGACATTTTATTGTGGCAACGTTTCGCTCTCCAGGAGCTCCTGGAGAGCGAAACGTTGCCACAATAAAATGTCACATTAGTTGCATTTGTGTCCTTTTATTTAACATATTGTGGGTAATTCTACCAATATTAATCCAATCTATAGACCTACCAAGCTCAGCTTGCACCACGCTTACCCTGCCTCACTCTCCCACCAGATAGCCTAGAGACAACAGGTCTACTCCTCTTTCTCGCAGCTGGGCCTTGGCCCTTTGGGTCGCCTTAACACACTGCCTGTGTACTAATAAAAAATGAACGCCCTGTCAGTAGTCACCTGTTACCAATCACACCACTATGATGGCATGTCCATAATTAACAGCGTATGGGCTTAGGAAACTGTATAGTTAGATGGCGGGCGCCAATGCCTAGTAATGAGCAAAGTTAATCTAGAAACAATGCAGAAGATGGACGCCTTTAGATACCACTCCAGGATCTGAGGCGACCTCTAGTAGTACTTCTGCCACTAGACAGTCGCTAGTTGTACCACCTGATGGTCCACCAGAATGTTTATTTATTTATTTATCCCCATCTACCACTTATACACTTCATGTCTTCCCTCATTCTATTTCTTACAATCTATCTTCGTATGAAAGATTTCTTCTGCAGCGGATTAATTTTGTCATTCTTTCTGTATGTTATCCAATGAATTTATAGCCATTCTGTAGAATGGAGACCAGAGGTGAACTGCATAATCTAAGTGAGGCCTTCCTAATAATTTGTAGAGCCGTACTATAACCTCTGGACTCCTATTGATTATACTTCTTTTAACCTTATTACGCACACTCAGATTCTGCTGTCTTGATGAAAGTTAGGCACGTGTCTGATCTTGTCGGTATTGTATACCATTCATGTACAACTGCTGTCTTGGTTTCAGGTTGCTGCTTATCATAACTCCCAAGTAAATGAATGGTTCAGAGAGCCGACAAGTTGATAAATTAGACACATATGCAACACTTGGGGTATCTTTATTAAGGAAACGTTTCGCCACACAGTGGCTTCATCAGTCCATACAAATGAGAATCGTGAAGATCAGGAGGAGTTTGAGGTAATCAGTCCCTCAGCCTTGAGTCGATGTAGTCAGTCCATCAATCTTGAATAGAATACAGCATATGTGCGAAGGGCACGACCTACTTCCACATTGGACAAATGTGACACCACCTACGACTGCTGCACCTCTCCTGCCTACGGTATATAAGCTTCTCCTTCGCACATATGCTGTATTCTTTTCAAGATTGATGGACTGACTACATCGACTCAAGGCTGAGGGACTGATTACATCAAACTACTCCTGATCTTCACGATTCTTCTTTGTATGGACTGACGAAGCCACTGTGTGGCGAAACGTTTCCTTAATAAAGAAACCCAAGTGTTGCATATGTGTCTAATTTATCAACTCCCAAGTCATTTTCACATTCTGTATGGCCAAGTTCGGTATTATTTAGATTATAAGTGGTAAGTTTATTTACATTCCTAAACTTAAGGACTGCACTTATCTACATTGAACTGCATATGCCACTTTTCTGACCACAACATTAGCTTGTCTAAATCCTCGTGAAGTTCAGTGGCATCTTCCTCTAAATCAATTATTCTGCCTATTTTTGTGTCGTCATTGAATTTGCTCATATCACTTTTTATTCCCTCGTCAAGGTCATTAATGTAAATTATGAACAATAATGGGCCTAAAACTGATCCTTGTGCGATGCCACTTGTGACTGTTCCCCACTCAGATTTCACACCTTTTATGTAGACTCTCTGCTTCAAATGCTTTACTGAAGAAAATCAGTAAATTAGTAAAACAGTAACGGCCTCTCGTGAGTCTGTGTTTAGTGTCATGTATCGAATTATCCTTATCAATGTGGCTTCTTATAATATCAGCTATAATTAACTCTAATAATTTACCTACAAATGAGGACAGGCTTATTTGTCGGTAATTTGATGACAATGACTTATCTTCCGCTTTAAAAATAGGAATTACATTGACCATCTTACACATCTCATACACTACACCAGTCTGAAGGATAGTGAACAGTTCAAAGTTACATTTGGCACTCTTCAAAAAATTCATCAGGGCTTTGAAACTTACTGTGCTTTAATTGGTCAACCTATTTGATTACCGTAACCCTAGTCCAGTGACTATGATATTGCATAATTTATTTTCTTCAGGCCCACTATAATAATTAATTACTGGGATATTGTTTGTGCCTTCTTGGGTGAAGACTGATAAGAAATAATTGTTAAAAACGGAGCACATTTCCTTCTCGTTATTAGGAAGCTGTCCAGAGTTAATTTTAAGTGGACCTGGCTTTTCTCTAACCTTTGTTCTATATACTTGAAAAAAAAATCCAAAATTTTTTTTCTCTCCTATTCCGTGTTCCTGTACTTTCTTCAACAATCTCCTGTGTGGAGCCTTTCAGTAGTCATACTGAAGTCCAATTACACAATATCATATTCATTACCATAATCTACCACCTCATATATCTTAGTAAATTCGAAAGGCAGGAACGTTTCCTTTGTAAAACCGTGCTGAGAATCATTGATCAATTTATATCTTTCAAGGTGGCTTCGAATTGCTTCGGTAATTATTCATTCCATCAATTTTCCCCACAATGATGGTTAGACTAATTGATCTATAATTCGAAGCTAACGACCTGTCTCCTGCTTCACAGATAGGTATCACATTTTCTATATTCCACTCATTCGGTGCTATACCAGTTTATAGTAATCTGTTGAAAAGACTAGGTAATGGCTTGCTAAGTTCCTCCTTACATTCCTTTATAACCCTTGAAAACAGTTCATCAGGGCCCAGGGTATCTGTCTGAGAACCATGGCACTAGTGATTTTGATCGTGCTTTACTTATTTTCGTCCTGACCTATCAAGTTTTTTGGTTTCTGGAATTTCGCTTCTATCTTCCCACATAAAAACAGTTTAAATAAGTGTTGAAGATTCTACACACTTCTTTGTCACTGAGAGTGAGCTGATCCAAGCAACTTTTAAGTGGGCCTATCTTCTCCCTAATCTTGCTCTCTATACCTGAAAGAAACTTCTTACGTTGGACTTAGATTCCCTTGTGACTTTAATTTCTTAATCTTTTTTTTTTTTTCTTTCTTTTATTTATCTCTTTAATTGAATATATTAATTCCTTTAGAGTCCGATTCGCATATAAATGCCTCTCCTTTGACCTATAAAATGTTCTATTGTTTATCCATTCAGAGTCATTTTTGTTTGATGTAATTTTCCTATTTTGAACATATGTTGCCTAGGCACTTTGAACTTTGCTTTGTAAAATGTTATATTGGTAACCATCTCCACCTATCTTGATCCACAGGACAGCCACCTGTCAGGTTACACCAGTCGCAGCATCACCAGCAGCACCAGCAGCAGCAGCATCACCAGCAGCATCACCAGCAGCACCAGCATCACCAGCATCACCAGCATCATCATCAGCAGCAGTAGCAGAGCAGCAGCAGCAGCAGCAGCACTTACAGTAGCAGCAGCAGCAACAGCAGTAGTAGCAGCAGCAGCAGCAGCACTTACAGTAGCAGCAGCAGCAGCAGCAGCAGCAGCAGCAGCAGCAGCACCAGGATGGACTTACACATGTCAGCAGCAGGGACCCATGAAGTTTGACAGTAGCAGCAGCAGCAGTAGGATGCCAGCAGTAACAGCAGGGTGGCAGCAGCAGCAGCAGTAGCAGCAGCAGCAGCAGCAGCAGCAGCAGCAGCAGCAGCAGCAGCAGTAGCACTATAGTACTCCAGAGAGTATTTTCACTTCCTGGAGACAGTACCATTCATTCATGAGCTATAGGTCTAGGAAGGAGGGGTGCCCGGGGGGGGGAGTTGTGGAGAGTAGGGTAGGGCAGGGAGGTAAAGGAAAGCAGGGAGAGAGAAAGAGAGAGTGACATGGCGAACAATGCCATGTGAAATTCCCCTACAAGTTGGACCGATATGATGGCACAGTCTTGCGCAGTACCTTCGGCAACCACGTGTAGTGCCAGTTTCCCACTCTCACTCACTACACACACCAGCCTCCTCGTTTTCTATGAATGATCTGGGGTGGGGAAACAAAGACAGAGGGGAGCTTACCCCTTCTCCCCCCCCTCTCTCTCTCTCTCTCTTCCCCAACACATCCTTCCCCCCTTTCCCCCATCTCTCTCCCTCTCTGTCGAGGCAACGATTGCATCATGTTGGTCACAACTACGGCAGCTGCTGCGACTCCTTGCGCCTGGACAAGGGTTTCCAGGCGTCCGCTGCGCCGCTGTGCTGGTGGGGGTAATTCTAAGAGGTTTCAGAACGTTGGGAATGGGAAGCGAGGTTTTGCGTGAACAAAGACTGGCGGTGTGCGCTTGCGTATATCCCGCGCCGCCGCCCAGGTCAGCGTAGTAGATTGTTCAACTCACTGACGACTCCCTCTCTCCCTCCCCTCTATGTGGCTCTCTTACTCACACACTCGACTCCCCTCTTTGTATCTGTTGCTCACTCTCTCTCTTCCTGTATCTCTCGTACACACACACTCTCCCCTCTATTTCTCTTACTCTCTCCCCATCTACTTAGCTCTCTTACATACTCTCCCCTCTCTGTATCAGTCTTACACCCTGCCTCTCTCTCTCTCTTTGCCCTATGAATCTCTTACTCACTCGTTCCCCACCTCTCTGTATCTGGTACTCTCCCCTCTCTGTATCTGTTACTTTCCCCTCTTTGTATCTGTTACTCTCTCCTCTGCATGATTTCTCTCTCTCTCTCTCTCTCTCTCTCTCTCTCTCTCTCTCTGTATATATATATATATATATATATATATATATATATATATATATATAATATGTGTGTGTGTGTGTACTCACCTAGTTGTGGTTGCAGAGGTCGAGTTACAGCTCCTGGCCCCGCCTCTTCACTGGCCGCTACTAGGTCACTCTTCCTGCTCCATGAGCTTTATCATACTTCTTAAAGTGTGTGTGTGTGTGTGTGTGTGTGTGTGTGTGTGTGTGTGTGTGTGTGTAAGTTTAATATTATCCCTCGTTCTGAATTTGTATGTTTTTTTTCTTTTTAAGTTTTGTTATATCACACACACACACACACACACACCAAAACAGTCGAGGGTTCGAGTCCCGGGCTGGGAAGAGACGTATAAGCAAGTGTGGGTCACATTCAGGTGGAAAGTCCCGTGCCAATAACAGTAATGAAGACGAGGGAAACAATGAAGGTAACCCTGACCCCTGTAATTACAAGTAGGTCATCACACAGCTCCTGGCCCCACCTTTTAACCCACATTCCCACAGCTTGATGGCGGTGTTAGTCTTCAATACTCTGTCACACTTACTCTGGAATCTATGTATGGAATTGGCTTTCACCGATTCCTTGTCCATCTCGTTGTACTTTTCATTACCATATATATATATATATATATATATATATATATATATATATATATATATATATATATATATATATATATATATATATATATATATAGTATATATATATATATATATATATATATATATATATATATATATATATATATATATATATATATATATATATATATATATATATATATACTGTAACCTCCATAGTTCATGTATACTCAGATTTTAAGATCATAATCATCTCTCCCTCCATGATTCTCCGTTTTCCCAATTACTTTTTAAGAAGATAAGACTGGAGGAGCGCCGCAGTGGGCCTATTAGCCCATGCCAGGCAGATACAGTTCACATGAAACCACACCCACTCACGCCAATCCCTTTGTTAAAGCTGCTCATAGTTCTTGCTTAGATTTCATACAATCTTTCCCTGTAGTTAATTTCCATTAAACATCTGTAATTGACTTAGTGGCTCTACACCAGCGCTGTATTCTTTATGAACCGTCTGACACAGGTTTTGAATAGTTTCTTGAATATTTCTTATGTTAGCTTACTGAAGGCAGTTCTCAGGTTAAGTTAGGTTAGGTTAGGTTAAGTTAAGTTAGGTTAGGTTAGGTGCAGTTGAAAGTCATCCGTTGCTCCTTCGATGTTCTTCGGTATGTATGTATGTATGTATGTATGTATGTATGTATGTATGTATGTATGTATGTATGTATGTATGTATGTATGTATGTATGTATGTATGTGACTGTGTTGTTATGAATGAACTTGAACGTACAAACATGTACGTTGTTGCATATGTGTATGCGTAATTAATTGTATTATGTGCGTTTGCGTATGCATTCGTATGTATGTGCATATATGGATATGAATACACACACACAAATATTATCAGCCAAGTGAGTACATGGGAAGCATAGTCTTACTATAAGCAGGACCAACGATAGGGCAAATAAATTTCTTTTTGGACTTTTGGGCACCGTTTCAATACTTTCTGTTCGCATCTTCAGGTGTACAAAAAAAAAGAACATTCAAAATTACTAATGGGGTAAAATAATAGAAAAAAATATTTCTGAAGCATTTTTTTATGAGTCTAAAATTAAAACTAACAAAAAAAAACATAAAAGATCGCAAGAGCTCTCACAAGTGTCTAAATTTGGCTTAAAATGGTAAGTATAGAGAGTTTCTGCGTTTCTCGGCTCCATGCATGAAGGGCAACTGACTAATACTTTAAAGACGCCTCGCTCATAGGATGGTCTTGCACATGTTCCCTCACTGCTTGAAGACTTACCCAATTGTTGTTGTGTCCTAAAAGATTTACATAAATGTTAAGCAGTTCGAGCCCTGAGCTGCCTTGTTGTCTTACCAGTGTACTGGGACTCACATCTTGTACACCTATATTGGTATGCAACAAAGGAATGTAGGCTGTCAGGAATCGAACCCTTGAACTTAAAATTCATCTTGTAAAGGTCAACTAATCCTAGATAAATTTTCCTAAGCAATTTATTTAACCTTTTACTTCTAATATTGTAACTATAATTTCCAATAAATCGTAGGACAACATAAATGTTTTTTTTTCACTACCGTCGTTACAAGATCCTTTGTTGGCATTAAAAGTTTGTCGAATTGTTTACCAATACAAGTATCAACAAAATTTCGTGGGACAAACAGTCCTGACCTTTGACTGACCTAATAAAGTGCGCGTGTTAATGAAACCTGATATAGTTTGAACATACTATCCGGTAAACTTCATTAGTTACAAATGTTGTACGAAATCAAATTACATTTGTACATAAATGGTTTACAATATAGAGAAGACGAAGAATTAGATACGTGCAACATCTTGCAATCTTTATTTGTAGACGTTTCGCCCTCCAGTGGCTTTATCTATACAATTCAAGGACATAATGTTAAAGAATGTAGAATTATATATAAAAGATGAGGGACTGATTACCTCATCTTATATAAATAATTCTCCTTTCTTTATATTATGACTTTGTATTGATAAAGCACACGTATCTAATTCTTCAAATTACATTTAAAACGAACTGACACAACAGAGGAAAAATTAGCTGTCAAACCAATGTAGGCTTTCTATAAGCTGATGTTATAAACACATTACCATGTTCTTGCAGTTACAATACCAAGAAAAAAAATATATAATCCTTTTCTATTTCATGAGTAAGTTATATATTAGGATGTTAATCATTTAAGTAGCCAAGGAATAACTGGACGTTTTCAGGAGGCTTGAAAACGTTTAAAAAAAAAAAAAAGCGTCAGCTACATATCTTTTATACAAGAGTGGTTTTTAAAATGTGCCGGACGATAATAAGAGTCTTTATCATAAACTCTGAGAGAAAACAAATCATAGCTGGGCCAAACTATGGCCAATTTCTTACTTTTTTATCAGTGTCGTAATTCATTCATTCTTTCTGTCTCTATTTATGTCTGTCTGTCTGTCTGTCTGTCTGTCTGTCTGTCTGTCTGCTCTCTCTCTCTCTCTCTCTCTCTCTCTCTCTCTCTCCCACTAGCTTCATCCATATCTGGCCAGTGTGTACCATTACCAAGTTAATGAAGCAATACGGAAAGGGAGTAAGAGGAAGAGGAGGTGAAAGAGAGGGAGTAGGGAGAGAGGTGAGAGAGACAAAGAGAGAGAGGATACAAGTGTGTGTAAGCACAACGATTTGTGGTGAGGTGGGTGTAGCCGGGAGAGAGAGAGAGAGAGAGAGGAAGGGGGAAGGAAGGAGGAAGGGGGAAGAGGAAGGGGAATGGTTAGGAAGCCTAATAGCACCACAGGTGAGAGGAAATATAACGGTATTGAGAAGCTTTTCACTGAAGAATACGTCCATTGTGGTGGTGTAGTTGTGGTGGTGACTAGTTGTGGTGGTGGTGACTAGTGGTGGTGGTTGTGACTAGTTGTGGTGGTGGTGACTAATTGTGGTGGTGACTAGTTGTGGTGGTGGTGACTAATTGTGGTGGTGACTAGTTGTGGTGGTGGTGACTAGTGGTGGTGGTTGTGACTAGTTGTGGTGGTGGTGACTAATTGTGGTGGTGGTGACTAATTGTGGTGGTGACTAGTTGTGGTGGTGGTGACTAGTTGTGGTGGTGGTGACTAATTGTGGTGGTGGTGACTAATTGTGGTGGTGACTAGTTGTGGTGGTGGTGACTAATTGTGGTGGTGAATAGTTGTGGTTGTGACTAGTTGTGGGGTGGTGGTGACTAGTTGTGATGGTGGTGGTGACTAGTTGTGGTGGTGACTATGTTGTGGTGATGGTGACTAGTTGTAGTAGTGATTAGCTGTGTTGATGGTGGTGACTAGTTGTGATGGTTGTGACTATGTGATGGTGGTGGTGACTATGTGGTAGTGATGACAGTAATGATGATGGTGGTAACTGTAGTTTTGATGGTGGTGACTACGTGGAAGTAGTGGTGATGTGGTGGTGGTGGTACTGTAATTTTGGTGGTGGTGCCAAGTTGTTTTGGAGGTGACTACTTGTTTTGGAGGTGACTACTGGAGTGGTGGTAACTCTTGTTGTTGCGGTAGTGGTAACTGCAGTTGTAGTAGTGGTAGTAACTGTATTTGTGGTGTGACTGCTGTGGTGATGGTGACTGTAGTTTTGGTTTGTGGTAGTACTGGTAACTGTAGTTGTGGTGACTACTTGTGGTGGTGGTGCTGTTGTAGTGGTGGTGGTGACTGTAGTGGTGGTGGTGGTGAATGTAGTTACTTCACTGTTCTTTGCTACTTAAATTTCTGTCTTTACGATGTCCAATTTTCCTTGCTTCGTAATTCTCTTGTCTGGCTTTCTTGTTGTTTGGTCTTTTAAAAGTTCACATTAAATATTATTCTTCCACCTGTGTAGTCTGAATATCCTGTATAGTCTGGAATGAGTCTTCCATTATCAGGCAGACAACTCCTTATCCTCAGCAGTGTTCCATTATCAGGCAGACAACTCCTTATCCTCAGCAGTGTTCCATTATCAGGCAGACAACTCCTTATCCTCAGCAGTGTTCCATTATCAGGTAGACAACTCTTCCTCCTGCTCCTCCTTCCCTGTGTTCCATCACCTCCACTACGTGCTACCTGTGGGGAATATAATCTCTATTACCATTTTTTTTATCATTTGGTCTCTGTAATTCCTATTTATTGTGGCCATTATTTTTCCATTTATCCCACAAACATTGTGATTTCTTGTCATTACTTCTTGGCTTTCTAGGGTTTTGTATGAGATTCCATCTGGCTTGATGATGTCACCTGGTTTTTGGCACGGAGGGTGTTTGATGATGGAAGGGAAGTGTCAGTCTGGTTTGATGATGGGAGGGAAGTGACAGCCTGGTTTGATGATGGGAGGGAAGTGACAGCCTAGTTTGATGATGGGAGGTAAGTGTCAGCCTGGTTTGATGATGGGAGGGAAGTGTCAGCCTGGTTTGATGATGGGAGGGAAGTGTCAGCCTGGTTTGATGATGGGAGGGAAGTGACAGCCTGGTTTGATGATGGGAGGGAAGTGACAGCCAGGTTTGATGATAGGAGGGAAGTAGCAGTCTGGTTTGATGGTGGTAGGGAAATGGCAGTTTGGTTTGATGGTGGGAGGGGGAGTGGCAGTCTTTTTTGAAGATGAGAGGGAAGTGGCAGTCTGGCTTGTACATGTGGGAAGATGTATTTAATGCTGTAGTTTGAAGTGTTGGTTTGTGTGATGAGCTTAGTGAAGTGGTTTGCTTGTTCTTCGGAGTAGATGAGGATGGGTGTTTGGTTTGGTGTGTTCTCACGATGTAGTGGGTAGTGGAAAAGGGAGAGGGATGGTAATGGTACAGAGAGTATCAAGTGTGTGTGTATACGCACCTAGTTGAGGTTGCAGGGGTCGAGTCATAGCTCCTGGCCCCGTGTGTGTGTACTCACCTATTTGTGGTTTTAGCTTCTGGCCGCTTCTCGGTTTAATCCAGGCTTCATGAACCTTATCATACTTATTTCTGTGTAGATGGCTCCACTTCCTTACTCAAAGGCTACAGATGCATTTCCTAAGAGGCCTTTGACTCATCTGTGTTTTTAACTTCCAACTTGTATCCGATTCCTGCTTATCAATTCTTCCCAGTATTTTCTGTGTCATAATCATATCACCCCCCTCCCCTGTCCTTCTGTCCTCGTAACGTCAACACGTTTAGCCCCAGTACTCTGTTCTCACAGCATATACGCCTTAGCTCCAAGCTTCTTGATAGGCTTTATCAGATGTGGGTTCCATACTGGTGTTGCACACTTCAAGATGAGTGTGACATATGCTATATGTATTGTTTATATATATTCAAACAGCTCCGAGGAGAACCTTGAGTTTTCCCTGAAATTTATTCTTTTCTCTGAGGATGAGGATGACTCCTTCTAGAGGTACCTGGAAACTATCCTTAAATTTGCCAGTTTCGCGTTTGCTGTTACAGCTGTTTGGTCTACGTGAACCTCAACTCCTTCTCTTCTACGGAAATTTCAAGCCTTTGTTACAGAAGCCTGTACTCTGTTCCCTGTCATCTCTGATTTTCCCCAGTTTTTATAACTCCATTTGCTGGTGTATAATTCTAGTAGCCACTTATCAAACCAATCTTACAGCTTGTCCAGATCTGTTTGCAGGATTTTCCTAATCTGCTTCTGTTTGTAGTCTCATTAGTTTCATATCTTCATCAGCAAACAAGGATGCGTCTGACTCGATTTCTTATTTCATATCTTGTACTCGCTTAGGAAACAGTACTGGTCCCAGTACCAACCTTTTGGAACCACTTATCACAAAAACCCTTTCCACCACATTATGGATAATGAAACGTTGTTTCCTTACTGATAGTTAAGCATTTATTTATCAACGTAGTGTTTTTTTCGTTATCCTGGCTGCTCCTCTAGCTTTTGTCCCGGTATTTTGTGTAGTACTGTACTGAATGCCTTCTTACAGTACAAAAATATACAGTCCACCCATTGCCGAAGCATGTAGTAATGTCCTTATAAAAGCAAAGGGTAGTCATGTCTCTTATTAAATTAATTATCTTTCATATCATTGCCGTGTATTTTTCAAATAAACATTAATTTTACAAATAAATGTCGCATTTCATCACTATCCCAATTAATATGCACATTACTGCAGGTTTGTAGATGGGGTGGATGGAGGTATAAAAATGAATGGGTAGGAGAGATTTTTTTGTGTGTGGATGGGCGGTGGGGAAGGCTGGATGATGTTGAGTGCGTTAGAGTGGTTGGTGAGCTGGGTAGGGATGATAGTGTGAGTGTACATGTGAAGGATGATAGTATGAGTGTACATGTGAAGGGATGATAGTATGAGTGTACATGTGGAGTGAAGACAGTCGGTAGGTTGGGTGAAATGTGCATGGGGTAGGTGGGGGAGTGTGGGCGGGTGGTGTGGGTGTAGTGTACATGTGGAGTGTGGGTGTTAGGGAGGGAAGACTGTCCTTGAAGCTTGGACCACTGGGTGTAATATCATATTTTTTTCTCTATCCTTGGTTTGTTTCCCATCGGTTTTGCTATTCTTGTCTCTCTCTCTCTCTTATTTTTTTTTCTTGTCATTACTTCCACGGTCATCATATCCGGGTTTAGGTACACACAAAACAAAAAAAAAGTGTGCGAGATAAACTCTGAGTCGTGTGGAGTCCAGGAGCTAGAACACTGGACAACTAGTTTTAGGACTGGTTTACAACGAGTTTGATTCTTCTCGGTTTCACGCGTCGTCATAACCGGTTCCTGGTAATTAATTCAAATTGTGTTTACTGTCGTGTTGATATCGCACACCATTACTTATCATCTTTATCATCGTGTCTGAACGTCAAATTATAACAAGAATTATACAAAACAAGAGCTACACCAGGAGCAAACGGAACGAGAAATGTATCAAAACTAAATCATAACTATTCAGAACACGAACTATACCAGAGCTATACAACACTTACCTTCATTTGGACAAAATATAGCGTTGTTCTGCAGGTTTGTATCAGCATTCACAAGTTGTTTCATATTTACTTCCTGTCTTTAACAGTATCTCTCGCATATTTACTTTTTTCTCTTTGTATATTCTTGAAGATTTTTGTTGCTGTTGGCATCATTGAGAGTATTATATTCCCTATGCCATATTCTGGCGTGTACTGTCTTCTGTATTTAATTTACCGTATATAATGGCCTTCAGTGTTCCTGTTATAGCACCTGCTACTTTATCTTGTGTTTGCATACTAGATGAATTGTGTTTATGGAGGTGCCGTCTCATTGGTCTTTCATGCTGAATATCACCTATATTCAAGACTACTTTGTTTACTGTTTGTAAAGTAATCACTCATTGTTTATGCACCACAGAATATAGTTTACATATACACCACGAGATATACACTTCTCTGTATATACACTGTGGTCTTCTACTGCCCGTTTTTTCACGTATATACAGTGGACCCTCGGTTTTCGTTGAAAATTCTTTCCAGAATACTGTTCAAGTACCGTTACCGAACGAATTTCTTCCCATAAGAACAAATGTTAAATTAGATTAGTCGTTTCAGACCCCCAAAAATACACTTACAAAAGCTCTTAAAAAAATACACTTACATAATTGTTAGTTTCATTTAAATCTGATCTTACTGGATATGGTACTTCCAGCAATACTAGGTTTTTGTTTTAAAATTCTTACTCTTTCTTTGTAAAAACTAGATATTATATAGATGACTAGATTTCTTCTCTAATTCGTAGAAAAGTGATCAAATTGTTACATCTAAGAATTTTTATAACCATCCTGTTCATTTGTTCAAAGTACCACAAAGTACGTTCACCAATACTGTATCATGTTGTAATCTGTCTTTCTAAAAAAAATAGGACAAAGCGAGTTTTGTAGCTGAACACATTATAATTCCACTGTACCAATCGGCTCAACGTAAAGATAAGTCGTCATTTGCTTAAAGGACGTACCGAGTCTGACAAAGGACGTACCGAGTCTGACAAAGGACGTACTGTGGTTGACGAAATATGTACGTGGTGATACTGGGACGTACATGGGTCGTACTTGGTCTCACAGAGGGTGTACAGGATTGTACTGGATCAGACCGAGGACGTTCTGGGTATTAACGAGGTACTTCACTCACGCATAAAGCAAGCACAAAGACCATCACACATCTGAGGTTGAAGAATAAGGATTAACAGATCATACAATACCTTCGAGTCGCTCTTTGTCGTCAGCATACACAATGCTTTCTTTAATTGACTTCTATCTTTCATATATAAATATAAATGCTATATTAAATGAAGTATACGTATTCCAGACACTCAGTCGTCTTTCATTAGAATAATTTAGTGACAGTGCAAAGCAAATGCTGTTCACCTGGGAGCAGAGGTCAAACGGTACTGCCAAGGTGTCACGTACATAGGTAGCTGCTGTGCACATTTGTTTTTGAAAATGTATGTACTTTTGTAATAACCTGCTTGTAGTTATCTAATCGTAACTACAGGACCCACACTATGATCGTGGTCTCTAATATTTTTTTCATAATATACTTGTTAGTTTTAAATGGCTGCTCTTTTAATTCATTCCATTTTTTACCATTCTCTCAAAATAAATCGTCATGTATTCCTTCGCCTCTACTTTTTTCCCTCTACTTCTGTGGCCTCTTGCAGGAGGCTAATCTTATATGTGGTTATATTTTCTCATTTTTTTTCTCTTATCATCCAACGTGGACATCTTTAGTGTAACCACCTTTAGTTATATCTCATATTTTTAGCTCTTTGGAGTTTTTTCAATGTGTCCACATTTTTTAAGGTGTGGGCACCGCACAGCTGCTGCATATAACAATTTTGACCTAACTTACTTTATAAATAGCATTTTTTTAAACATTTCTCCATTTATTTTATTGCTTGTCGCGATTTCATTTGCATGATCTTTCCTTAAATATTTTTTTTGTTAATAACTCCTAGATTTCCCCCCCCTTCCTCTCTCTCTCTCTCTCTCTCTCTCTCTCTCTCTCTCTCTCTCTCTCTTTGTTTAATGATTTCATTATTTTGTTACTCAGTCTTTATTCTTCATGTGGCCTGATTTTCCTTTCTCTAATTTCCATTACATGGCATTTATGAACATTCAATTCTCTCATTCAACTTTTTATTTGCTCAGTTTAACCAAGTCATTCTTTACTAATTTACAGTCATTTTTATCATTTATTTTACCAAAGATGTTAGTATTATCTGCAGACATTTTCATACAGTTTTCCATTCCTAGTAAATCATTTAATTATTTAATAGCATTTAAGTTTTACTCCCAAGCATTTTATACATTTTTCTTGGATGTTTTTTTTTCCAATAACTTTGTAATAACACTTGATCAGCAAACTCAGCATATAGTATAATTGGGTTTTCCCTGTCACCTTAAAAAAAAAAATGTTGGCACAATATGTGCCATAGTCTATCAATTGACCCTTTTATACTGAATTCCTATAAAAAATAAATCCAGAGTAGATACCATAACTTAGGCAGGTTCTTTTAAAACCCAATGTGGTATCCAGGCTGGTCCTGTTGTTTTTGTTCCTTGTCAGTATCGAGAAGGAATTTCTTTACTTCCTATTTAGTTATTTCAACATTTCGATTTCGGTTATTTGTTTGGGATACAAATCCCTCACTCTGAAACATTCTACTTAACATCTCTGTTATATGTTTCTGATCTTTAAATACTTGTTATTAACTTCAATAAAAGATTTGAATCCACCTTGCTCCTCTCCACTATTTTTTTTTAATTCCTCTCTTGTTTGCTTGAATTTTTGACAAGTTTCATGATTGGCCTCTTTCCTATATTGCTTCCATGTCTATTATTTCGTCATAGCTCTCCAACCCCTTCCATAAAATTCTTCTTATATTCATTTTTAGAATAAATGGTTTCTTGATATTTTCTGATATGTCACAGAACTCACTGTGAATATTAGTTATATCTGATCTTGTAATATTATATCTCATTTAGTTTATCTAAAATACTGTCTTACCACGTTACATTTCTCATAATCATATCGTTCCTGTTTATGTGTCTCTGTTTAATTTCCTATGTCATATTAACAGAATATGTTATTTATAACAGATGTTCGAACTCTCCAAGTGAATTTAGATTATGTTTAAAATTCCTCTGTTCTAGTAAATAGTGTCTGATAATGAGTGTGTGTTGTCTTCCCCTGTCTCGTGTTGCTGCACTTATGTCATAATGCTCAGAAACACACCATTATATTTAGGAATTGTATTAACCATTTATATGCAGTTGCAGCCTCAGAAGCTTCACAGCTCATTTCTTTATAGTTAAAAATCTCCAATTACGATTACTTTTTACCCTTTCACGGTCATTTTTTTCTCAGCAATTCCCATAATATATATATATATATATACAATATTTTTATACATTTCAACCTCTCTTGTGTAAAGTCTTTAATAACTACTTTGTGCTACTTTATAATTAAATTCTAAAATATATAAAAGACGAGTTAAATATTACCTCTCAGTCCTCACTGTGTCTGTCAAATTAAGAAAACATTAAAGAAATAAATGAAGTGGCAGGATAATGGATTTTCCCATACCATTATGTACTTAAGTGATAATACACTTACTGAAAACTACTGGAGAACTCAGATGTTGAGGAACTCAGATGTTGAGGAACTCAGATGTTGAGGAACTCAGATGTTGAGGAACTCAGATGTTGAGGAACTCAGATGTTGAGGAACTCAGATGTTGAGGAACTCAGATGTTGAGGAACTCAGATGTTGAGGAACTCAGATGTTGAGGAACTCAGATGTTGAGGAACTCAGATGTTGAGGAACTCAGATGTTGAGGAACTCAGATGTTGAGGAACTCAGATGTTGAGGAACTCAGATGTTGAGGAACTCAGATGTTGAGGAACTCAAATACTGGGGAAGCCAGATGTTGGGGAACTCAGTGATACTTTTAATATTGCCACTCTCAGCACAAGTAGCACCAGTGTTGCCACTCTCAGCACAAGTATCACCAGTGTTGCCAATCTCAACATCACAAGAAACACCAGTGTTGCCACTCTCAACACCACAAGTAACACAAGTGTTGCCGCTCTCAACACCACAAGTAGCACCAGTGTTGCCACTCTCAGCACAAGTAGCACCAGTGTTGCCAATCTCAACATCACAAGTAGCACCAGTATTGCCACTCTCAGCACAAGTAGCACCAGTTTTACCACTCTCAACATCACAAGTAGCACCAGTGTTGCCACTCTCAACATCACAAGTAGCACATGAATGTTATACAGTACCGACAAGATAAAGAATTAGACACATGTGCAACATCTGGGTATCTTTATTAGTAGACGTTTCGCCCTCCAGTGGCTTTATCAATAAAATACGAGGACGTAATGTGAAGATTTTATAACTACACATCAACTCTAGGCAGAGGGACTGATTACCTCACATCCTCCTCATCTTCTACCGTTCTTCTCTGTATTAGACTAAAGAAGCCACTTGCTGGCGAAACGTTTCCTCAGTTTTCTAAACCATTTACAACCCTTCACCAGCATCAAGGAACACATTTACAACCCTTCACCAGTATCAAGGAACACATTTACAACCCTTCACCAGCATCAAGGAACACATTTACAACCCTTCACCAGCATCAAGGAACACATTTACAACCCTTCACCAGCATCAAGGAACACATTTACAACCCTTCACCAGCATCAAGGAACACATTTACAACCCTTCACCAGCATCAAGGAACACATTTACAACCCTTCACCAGCATCAAGGAACACATTTACAACCCTTCACCAACATCAAGGAACACATTTACAACCCTTCACCAGCATCAAGGAACACATTTACAACCCTTCACCAGCATCAATGAACACATTTACAACCCTTCACCAGCATCAAGGAACACATTTACAACCCTTCGCCAACATCAAGGAACACATTTACAACCCTTCACCAGCATCAAGGAACACATTTCCTATAAGGAACGTTCGATTTTAGAGGATGCACCTCGGTCCTGGGATAGTGACTGGTAATGATGACCATCACTGGAAGTGATCAAGGTCCCTGTGACCGAAACGTATCCAGTAAAGACGTCGTCGAGGCAAATGGAATAAAATACCGAGGCGATGGAAAGAGGGACACGAATGCAGTATTGAGCGAAGAGCAGCGACTTGTGCAACATAGCTGAGTCTCTTGCCAGGAACCTTCTCCATCGTTATCCTACGTAGCAACAGGTCATGGAGGAGCACTGCAGCAGGACTACTGGGCCAGGCTAGGATAGTCTTCCTCAAATCCAGCTTCTTATCAGCCAAATATTTGTCCAACTTGTCATTAGTCTTCCCAAGAATTAAACTTCAAAATTCCTCACCTGGAAATAAATGGTATAAAATACCGACACAATGGAAATATAAACACATAAGCAGTATAATGTGATCCTTTTTATAAAGGATCGCATTATACTGCTTATGTGTTTATATTACCATTCCACACCTGGGTCTTCACGTCATTACGCTCGCTATATACATATGAACATCCTCTCCACAGGTAAATCTGTTTGTTACTTGACAAAGTCCCCTGGATGGGCAAAACGTTGTCATTAAAGGAACGCATTATACCGCATTTGTGTATAATTTTTCCAAAGATATCCTACGTGTATGCACTTGTGTTCTTTCATTCATACCATTTTAGTTTGGTGGATCACTGTAAGTCTCGTAGTACACAAAGAAGACATTCCAATGTGAAGGTTGAGACACTTATGCAACATATGGGAATTCTTCAATTCTTGTCCAACCTTTGGACGAATACCTACTTACACTGTGACCCCGCCTCCTCCTGCTTCCACTCACCTGACTACAGTGTATAAGTCACTTCTCCGGCCATATGCTGTACTTCCTACAAGAGTGATAGACTGAACACATCGATTCCAGGCTGAGGGACTGATTACCTCAAACTCCTCCTCTCCTTACCCCTCTCTGCTTTGTATTGGACTGATGAAGCCACTGTGTGGCGAAACGTTTCCTTAATAAAGATTCCCATATGTTGCTTAAGTGTCTCAATCTTTAACTTGTCGGTTTTCAAACCATTTATCACATTCAAATATATTCGGATTTTAACTTTTTGTTGTCAAACTAATGACCATTTCAAGCCTTTGCACAGCGACATAGACTGAAGCTCATTCAGAGTCATTCTCACCCAGTTCAGATTCTGGGAACCTTGCTTACCGCCGTCACTAGCGTTGCGGTAATAATAACCCGTTGAGGCCGACTCCTCCTCCTCTTCCTCTTAATCGTCTTCTTCGTCTTCAAGATACTTCAAGATACTTGCAGTAGTTTGTTTAGAAGTCCTTTCTTTCCCTATGACTGCACGTTTAATTATGTAGAGATCACCAGCCTCACTCCAAGAGACTATCTAGTTTTGGAGACAAATAACAGGGAAAGAGGAAGATATTGATTTAGAAATGCCTATGCTCGTGGGCTGTCATACGCTAAGGAACCAAATATAGCAATTGTCTCCACGCATGACTCAACTCAGTCAACACCTTCAAGGTTTAGCATGTGTTTCCACAGCTGCTGAGGATACACCTAGAATTATTATGCTCCAGCAGCCTGACATTTACACACAAAAGAATCGCGATACTTACCAGATGCAGAGGGAAAAAAAGACAAAACAAGAGAAGTTTTAGAATTAAACTCCCTTTGACCTTGAGGCTCAGACAAAATGTTCAGACGATCCTCCAAACAGCAAATTTCAGTCATGTCTTCTCTACTTCTGCGCCTTTCCTTCGTAGGAAGGATTTCTGGCACATAAAATCAACTTCGCCATCCTTTTATGTACGTTGTCTAGCGTATTTATATCCATTGTGAAATATGGAGACCGGAGCTGAGCAGCATAAACTAAACGAAACCTTCCCAAGGATATATAAAGTTGAAGTATAACCTTAGGACTTCCATAACTTATATACTTCTTGGTATGAAACCAAGAATTTTATTAGCTTATTTCGAACACTTGGTCCTGTCCTTGGTCTTAGATTAATGCTCAGCAGAACAGAAGCGCAACCAGGGGAGACCCAGGGGAAGGGCTATGGTTTTGTCCTGGGTCACTCCGAAAGATTTTTTTTTTTTGTCAAAAATTACTACAAGTACTATATTTTTTTTTTTTTGCGTTTAAAACTCATGACTTCATAAAGAATCGGCCTCCGGCTAACTATCATCCATACACAAATAACCCACACAAAGGAGAGAGAAACTTACCACGACGTTTCGGTCCCATTTGAATCATTTACAAAGTGAACGGATTATTTGTGTATTGTTCCAGTTACGGTATTGTGCCTTTTTGTTCTTTAGCTGTCATCCCTTTCCCCTCCCGTCGGAACAGGCAAGGATGCCCTTCTTCATCCCTGAACAGTTCCTGGAGCCACCCCTGAATCAGGACCCCCTAAGTAAGTCTTTTTTTTTCGCATCGTTTGGATGAGATTTGTTTCATTTAGTTTATTCGTGTCGTAGTAATTTTTTCCCCCAGGATTAGAGCCTTACATTTGTCTACATCAAATAGCATCTGCCACAGCAGAAGGCCCTGAACCTTGACCTTTAATAAAGGATGTGAGAAATTATGTGGGTTGATTTTACAGGCAAATTTTGGTACATCAAACAGTTTACACTTACTGATATTGATGTAACTCAGAGTCAAGTGGGACTTTAGGAACACCAGGTCACAATAATGTCCCTCCTTCGTGCCCACCTCCTCAGGTCATCACGTCTCACACGTCTGGACCATAAATTATTGTTAGAACATATAGTTCTTAAAATTATTTGAAAAAATATCCCAGTAACACTAACAAATTATGTGTGAACTGCATATATTCGGTAATATCAATTACTTGACCTGAGTAATTTGCCTGGGTAATTTGATATAAATATAAATCAATTACATGATTAGAAAAGTATAAAGGACATTTCAAGATTACTCACCAAATTGTGATTTTGGTGTTATATCCTAACGCCTCCCTTTCGGTAGACAATTCATAGTGGCCAATATAAATTGACATACCCGTAGTGAAATTAATACACTGGGAAGCGTACATTACATGTAGTGTCAACATCAATTTCTAATGATACTGCTTCTACTACACCTTAATTAATTTCATTTGAAGATTCGGCCAATTTCAAAATTCCTTGAGAGAGCCAACACTACTTCTCAGGGCGGCCACCCGGGCGGTACTCCAGATTCAGCTTTCTTTTTTGTGACCTCTCCCCTGGGGTCAAATAAAGAGCCGAGACGACCAGTAGTCAGGCTTCCACACCCGTCTCACCAACACTCCTTGCCATCTACACAACCCCTCCTCCCCCACTCAGTTGGAAACACTCACTCGTTTCCTCACAAGTAGTTTGGTATTTTGACTACCATTAATACGCCATATTTACATTATATTAACACTTCACATACACATTTCCAATTATAGGAAAATTATAGGAAATTTTCCACAAAGGATTAACAAAAATACAACTGCGTATATATATATATATATATATATATATATATATATATATATATATATATATATATATATATATATATATATATATATATATAAATATATATATTTTATCTATTAAAACAAATTCCTGGTATCATATTTTCACCAATAAGATTACATGATGAGGAATTTACCACACAATATGAAATACCTGGGTATTTTTTTTTAAGACACTTTGCCAAACAGTGGCTTTTTCAGTCCAGTACAAAGATATACATGAAGACAGTGGAAAATGAAAGCAGCCAGTTCTTCAGTCTTGGAAAACTATACATAGAAGACAGTGGAGGGCGAGGTAATCAGTCCCTTGATGAATGTGAAGCAGAGACAGGAAGGTGGACTCTTATATAATATCGTCAGAGGTTAGCAAACAAGTTTGTCGGAGATATCCTATGTACTAGGATTGTATAGTCTTGCTTTGTGAGACGAGTATCATTATTGTCTAATTACAGATATAATGTCTAATTCCTCGTCATCTTTTCGCTATTGCAAATCATTATTTTAATGACATTTGTGTGACACAACAGCAACATGGAATCTTGAAACAAAGGATATCTCCTGCAACATGTTTGTTAACCTCCGTCACACGTCTTGATCATGACTTACATCCACTAGTGGACCCAGCCCATTTGTGACGCTGACTTCAACTGCTGCACCTCATCTGACTCGTTTATAAAAGTCCATCTTACTGCCTGTGATTCAGATTCATCAAGCTTAAGGTGCTGAATACCGGCTTCTAGGCTCAGGGACTGATTACCTCATTTTCCGCTGTCTGTGCATAACATCTCTGAACTGAACTGAAAAAGCCACTGGTTCGCGAAACGTCTTAAAATAAAGATACCCAAGTGTTTCTGCACATATGCTAATTTCTCATTATCTTGTCTTTATTGCATACAATTAATGCAAATGATAAGACATATGAAATATAAATTACTGTACTGTCAATGTATTCGTCAACAAGTGGACAATTAAGCACATAGTTTTCAAGAAAGCGACCATATACTTTTAGTCTGATCATCGTCCATGTATATGCTAGGCATTCAGAAACACTTGTAACCAAGCCTAATCTTAGTTATCACGACTTCTTTATAAATTACAAGTTGCTTTTGTAAGTGTAGTGAAGGTAACATACAGCTACGATACTCTGAACACGAGTTATTTTTATATTCCTCTCAATGTATCCGTCTCTTCTAAATTTGGTTATCGTCATCACTGTTTAATCCATAATAAAGCATTGATGTATATGAGTAAGTCTATGAGGACACAGGGAGTGGCTGGCTACACTTGTGGTTATGTAACCTCCTTTTATAACCACTCTGACGCACTCTCACACTCGTGGAAAAATGTATGCACTAATTTTAGCTTCCTTTGTTCGGGAGGTGAGTGCCAAATTTTTTATCGCTTAAATTTTTAAGAGAAACTCGTGCAACCCCCAACAGTGTGTTAGTCATCAGTTGTCAAAGGCACTTGTCGAAATACGCTTGGCATGTTGTTTGTAGTTTGCGGTGTACTCACCTAGTTGTGGTTGCAGGGGTCGATACATAGCTCCTGGCCCCGCCTCTTCACTGGCCGCTACTGGGTCACTCTCCCTGCGCCATGAGCTTTATCATACCTCTTCTTAAAGCTGTGTATGGAACCTGCCTCCACTACATCGCTTCCCAAGCTATTCCACTTCCCGACTACTCTGTGACTGAAGAAATACTTCCTAACATCCCTGTGATTCATCTGAGTCTTCAACTTCCAACTGTGTCCCCTTGTTGCTGTGTCCCATCTTTGGAACTTTCTGTCTCTGTCAACCTTGTCAATTCCTCTCTTTTATATGTGCGGGTTGTGTGTGTATTGTTCCAGTCACGGTATTGTGCCTTTTTGTTATTTATTTGTCAATTCCTCTCAGTATTTTATATGTCGTTATCATGTCCTCCCTATCTCTCCTGTCCTCCAGTGTCGTCATGTCGATTTCCCTTAACCTCTCCTCGTAGGACATACCCCTTAGCTCCGGTACTAGTCTTGTTGCAAACCTTTGCACTTTCTCTAGCTTCTTTACGTGCTTGGCTAGGTGTGGGTTCCAAACTGGCTCTGCATACTCCAGTATGGGCCTAACGCACACAGTGTACAGGGTCCTGAACGATTCTTTATTAAGATGTCGGAACGCTGTTCTTAGGTTTGCTAGGCGCCCGTATGCTGCAGCAGTTATTTGGTTGATGTGCGCCTCAGATGTGCCTGGTGTTATACTCACCCCAAGATCTTTTTCCTTGATTGAGGTTTGTAGTCTCTGGCCCCCTAGACTGTACTCCGTCTGCGGTCTTCTTTGCCATTCCCCAATCTTCATGACTTTGCACTTGGTGGGGTTGAACTCCAGGAGCCAATTGCTGGACCAGGCTTGCAGCCTATCCAGATCCCTTTGTAGTTCTGCCTGGTCCTCTTCCGATTGAATTCTCCTCATCAACTTCACATCATCTGCAAACAGGGATACTTCGGAGTCTATTCCTTCCGTCATGTCGTTCACAAACACCAGAAACAGCACCGGTCCTAGGACTGACCCCTGTGGAACCCCACTCGTCACCGGCGCCCACTCTGACACCTCGAAACGGACCATGACTCGCTGCTGTCTTCCTGACAGGTATTCCCTGATCCATTGTAGTGCCTTCCCTGTTATCCCTGCCTGGTCCTCCAGCTTCTGCACTAATCTCTTGTGTGGGACTGTGTCAAACGCCTTCTTACAGTCCAAGAATATGCAATCTACCCACCCCTCTCTCTTGTCTTACTGCTGTCACCCTGTCATAGAACTCCAGTAGGTTTGTGACACAGGATTTCCCGTCCCTGAAACCGTGTTGGCCGTCGTTGATAAGCTCATTCCTTTCTAGGTGCTCCACCACTCTTCTCCTGATAATCTTCTCCATGACCTTGCATAATATACATGTCAGTGACACTGGTCTGTAGTTTAGTGCTTCGTGTCTGTCTCCTTTTTTAAAAATTGGAACTACATTTGCTGTCTTCCATACCTCTGGTAGTTGCCCTGTTTCGATAGACGTGTTGAAGATTGTTGTTAGGGGTACACATAGCTCCTCTGCTCCCTCTCTCAGGACCCATGGAGAAATGTTGTCCGGCCCCATCGCCTTTGAGGTATCTAGCTCGCTTAGTAGCCTCTTCACTTCCTCCTCAGTTGTGTGTATCGTGTCCAGCACCTGATGGTGTACCCTACCTCTCCTCCTTTCTGGAGGCCCTTCTATTTCCTCTGTGAACACCTCTTTGAATCTCATGTTGAGCTCCTCACACACTTCGTGGTCATTTCTTGTGACCTCCCCTCCTTCCTTCCTCAGCCTGATCACATGGTCCTTGACTGTTGTTCTCCTCCTGATGTGGCTGTACAACAGCTTTGGGTCAGATTTTGCTTTCGCTGCTATGTCATTTTCGTATTGTCTTTGGGCTTCCTTCTTACCTGTGCATATTCATTTCTGGCTCAACGACTGCTCTCCTTATTCTCCTGGGTCCTTTGCCTTCTATACTTCTTCCATTCCCTGGCACACTTGGTTTTGGCTTCCCTGCACCTTTGGGTGAACCATGGGCTCATCCTGGCTTTTTCGCTTTTCCTGTTACCCTTGGGTATAAACCTCTCCTCAGCTTCCGTGCAAATTGTTGTCATATATTCCATCATCTCGTTTACCGACTTCCCTGCCAGCTCTCTGTCCCACTGAACTCCGTGCAGGAAGTTCTTCATGCCCACGTAGTCACCTTTCTTGTAGTTTGGCTTCATTTGTGCAGCCCTTCCTGCTTCCCCCCCACTTGTAACTCTACTATGTAGTCGAAGCTTAGAACCATATGATCACTGGCCCCAAGGTGGCTTTCATGTGTGATGTCCTCAATATCTGCGCTACTCAGGGTGAATACTAGGTCCAGTCTCGCTGGTTCGTCCTCCCTTCTCTCTCTGGTATTGTCCCTTACATGTTGGTACATGAGATTTTCCAGTACCACCTCCATCATTTTAGCCCTCCATGTTTCTTGGCCCCCATGTGGTTCTAAGTTCTCCCAATCGATTTCCTTATGGTTGAAGTCACCCATGATCAGTAGCTTCTCCCTGCTCGCATGAGCCCTTCTGGCCAATTCGGCCAGTGTGTCAACCATCGCTCTATTACTCTCATCATACTCTTGCCTTGGTCTCCTGCTGTTCTGTGGTGGGTTATACATCACTGCAATTATCACCTTTGGACCTCCGGACTGAAGTGTTCCTATTATACAATCTCCTGCTTCTCCTCTGTCCCCTCTCTCCAGCTCATCAAAATCCCATCTGTTTTTGATCAGCAGTGCCACTCCTCCACCCTTTCTGTTCCCTCTGTCTTTCCTCAGGATCTGGTATCCCGTTGGAAAGATGGCATTTGTTATCATCCCTGTGAGCTTTGTTTCAGTGAGGGCTATGATGTCCGGTGATGCCTCTTTGATTCTTTCATGCCACTGCTCCCACTTATTCGTTATTCCATCTGCGTTCGTGTACTATACATTCAGTTTCCTCTCCAACACTGTGTTTCGGGGGGTCTGTGGGGGTTGGGGCCCTGGCGGTGTGCTGGGGGATTCTACTGCATAGTGAGGGGTGGTGTGTGTACTCACCTAGTTGTGGTTGCAGGGGTCGATACATAGCTCCTGGCCCCGCCTCTTCACTGGCCGCTACTGGGTCACTCTCCCTGCGCCATGAGCTTTATCATACCTCTTCTTAAAGCTGTGTATGGAACCTGCCTCCACTACATCGCTTCCCAAGCTATTCCACTTCCCGACTACTCTGTGACTGAAGAAATACTTCCTAACATCCCTGTGATTCATCTGAGTCTTCAACTTCCAACTGTGTGTGTGTGTGTGTGTGTGTGTGTGTGTGTGTATGTGAATCTACTTATTGTATATGTACTTACCTATAGGTGGTTGCAGGGGTCGAGTCATAGTTCCTGAGCCTACCTTTCCCTGCCGCTTGTCAGATTCGTTCAATCCTTGCCTGGTGAGCCCTGTCGTGCCCACTCTTAGAGCTAGGCATTGATCCTGCAACCATCACCTCTTCGTCCAGGTCATTACAGGTTAGGTTAGGTAATGTTTGTCAGGAAACATAACAAGTGTTTCCTGTCGCAGGTCTTAGTCATATGATGACCCGCAGCTGGAGCTCTTGGTCATCTGGTCTGGTCATTCCACTTCCTGACCATACTAAGATTGAAGAAGTAGTCCTCGTATCCCTATGACACGTCTTTGCCTTTAACTTCTATGCCCTCCTGTTTTTCGCTTTCTCAAACAGTCAATCTCTGTCTTCTTTGTCAACTCCTCTTAGTATTTTGTATGTTGTTATTATATCCCCTCTCCCATGGCTTTTCTGTTCTCTAACGTTTCGAGGTTCAATTCCTCTAGCCTCTTCTCACAGCTCATGTCCCTTAGCTCTGAAATAAACCTCGTTGCATACCTCTGCACCTTCTTTAGTTTCTTAATATGCTTTATCAGGTGTGGGTTCCATGCTGGCGCTGCATACTCAGATAAGGGCCTTACACACGTTGTATAGAGAACCTTGAGATTCCTAAAGGCTACTTAGATTGCCATATGAGCATTGGCTGCGGAGGTTTATAGGCTGATGTGCCTCCAGCGTTAGGCTTCGCTCTATGATAATCCCTAGGTCTTTCCCTATGGGTGACATCTGCAGTATCTTTCTCCCAAGTTTGTACCCCTTGTCTTGTCTTCTTGCCCCTTCCCCAATCTTTATAATCTTGAATTTGCCAGAACTGAACTCAAACGACCACTTATCTGACTAATCTTAGTTTTTCCAGATCAATTTGTAGCCTCTTTTGTTCTCATGAGATTTTATTCTCCTCGGCTTTACACCATCAACAACAAGGACACTTCTGTCTTCCTCCCAGCTGGTCCTTACGACAGTCCTCGTTGAACTTTGTCATAGAACACAAGCAGGTTTGTAAGACGAGATTTGACATCTCTAAACCCATGTTAGTGGTTGTTTATAAAACTACTTCTCTCTAAGTGTGTGTGTGTGTGTGTGTGTGTGTGTGTGTGTGTGTGTGTGTGTGTGTGTGTGTGTGTGTGTGTGTGTGTGTGTGTGAGCGTGCGTGTGTCTAATTACCTCTTAACTAATTGCAGTTACCTCTTTTAGTTTGTAGTGGGGTGAGCTATAGCTCTTGGTCCCGCCTCTTAACTCGACCAACCGACGTGAAATAGCCCTGTCATGTCTATTTTTAGACGCTTGTATGAAGCCCGTGTCACTCTTACGTTAATTTAATTTCTTAAGCAGTCTGAATTTAAATAAATGTGGCCCCTTTGGGTTTGTAATTTGCAATTCTTCCCTCTTGGTCTTCGTACATCTCATGTCTACCCAGACTATACTAGAAATATTGTATATATCACATATCACTGCTGTTATATATCTACAAGTTTGTTAATATGACAAAATATGAGGTTTATGGCATTTTATTGAAAAGACTTTTCGTCTATCTGAGACTTCAAGCTCACTGAGATGAGCAGAAAAACACTGATGTAGCGGAGAGACGTGAAGTGGAGAGACGTGAAGTGGAGAGACGTGAAGTGGAGAGACGTGAAGTGGAGAGACGTGAAGTGGAGAGACGTGAAGTGGAGAGACGTGAAGTGGAGAGACGTGAAGTGGAGAGACGTGAAGTGGAGAGACGTGAAGCGGAGAGACGTGAAGTGGAGAGACGTGAAGTGGAGAGACGTGAAGCGGAGAGACGTGAAGTGGAGAGACGTGAAGTGGAGAGACGGGCGAGTGATCTCACCCTCAGTAATGTGTTCAGCCAAGAGGAAACTTCGAATTTATAATTGGGTGGGTCAGTAGGTCCATTTCAGCACTCCTCTATAGAGTTTGTGTAATAGCAGCGACATATACGGTGAGAATAAGTTTGGCCAATGGTTCAAAATTAGGAATAAACCCGATTTCATAGTGATGTTCTTAGTGGTTGCGATCAGAGTAGACTTTAAGGAAAGTCGGTTCTATCTGTCTGCTTCTCTGATTAGTTATTAGTTTGGTGATGGGGAAGTTCATGAGATAGTTGTTAGATAAAAGGACACAGATCCAACTCGACTAATGTGACATTTTATTGTGACAATTGTTTCGCTCTCCAAGAGAGCAAAACGTTGCCGCAATAAAATGTCACATCTGTGCCTTTTACCTAACATTTTGTCGATAATTCTACCATTATTACCATGAGATAGTTTTCTGTGTTACGGCAAGTAGTACAGGGCGTTGTTTGTCACTTCCCTGATAGGCACTTACGAGTTCGCTGATCCTCGTGTTCAAGTCTCTAGAAGTTTCACCAACGTAAAACTTCTCAGACTTTTATAGAATGTTATATAGAGACCGACAATGGTGACAGTGGATGCCGTTTTCTTTATTGTGGTGCAGCCTTTGGCTGCAACACCGATGTTTCCTTTGCTTAATGATTTGCATTGTTGACAGGTAGAACTATGTTACTGTTGGGGTTGGAATTTTGTCTGGCATTGTGCAGTATCGTCTCTGCTCTTCTCCTGCAGTCAATCATGGAATGTTGTGGGATAGCAAAGTTTTAGGAAGGCTTTATAAATATAATGGCATTCTTCTAGGAATTGTGGGATGAACAGAGTCTATACCCTTAAAAAGAAACAAATAATAGTGCCACGTTTTTGTCCTGTTGTCGTAATGAGATAGGTAGTGAGTGAAATCATTTCTGTTAGTGGGTTTGTGGTATTACATGAAATCAAGGTTATCTTCGTTCTTCCAAATCATTACGTCCAGAAAGATCATCTTTTCGTCATTTCCTTCTTCAGTGATAAATTTTATTGAAGGATCTACAGAATTTATAAGAAGACTAAAGGTGTTGAAGCATCTTGGAGCAATGACCAGGATAGCATCGACGTATGTTAGCCATGTTACCTACCTTGGGATGTGGAGTTGTAATTTCTTCTCCTCCGGATGTTCCATTTGTAGGTTAGCCGGACTGCACTCAGTGGTGAGCACATGACCATGCTAAATGGCTGCTTGTACACACAACCCTCAACAGAGAAATAAAAGAGGTTCACACATAGCTCATTAGCATCGAGGAAGTCTTTTGGAAAAATTGAGAGAATTTTTCCAGCTTGCGGAAAGGGTATGGTGGTGAATAATGTAGTGACATCGAAGCTGTAGTTTCTTGTTTCTGCTGCATATGTCTTTTTATTTTGTTAATGAGATTCCTCGAGTGTCTAAGGTGAGCAATACTGATGGTTACAAGAGGCTGTGAAAGGTGCTTTGCCAAGAGATCTGCCAGTTGGTATGGGGCATTGCCTATGCCCGAGGTTATATGTCTCATGGGAATGCCTGGCTTGTGTACTATGGGTATTCCATACTTGTGTGCAGGTTTGGGATTGAAGAGTACCATATGTAGACGTTTGTTTTGTTCACTTCTCTTCAGAATAGAACAAATCTCATGAAAGAAAAGTTTGGTTTGTTGTTCGTAAATGTGCATGGGAAATATTTCGCATGTTTTCCCTGTCTTCTAGTAGCCTATTCATCCTCTGTTTTGCATGATGTGGAGTCCATGATCACGATTCCTCCTCCTCTGTCTACGGTGATGATATTTATAGTGTGATCATTTGCCAGATTCTGGAAGGTGGTGATGTACCTGCGAGGGATAGACGTTGTGGGATTTTCATAAATGATTGATGTGATCCTCGACCTCCATTCCTGGCAGGTACATCACTTGACCTTACTGATTTATTTTGCATTTATTCCGACGATACTCTGATCTCCGCACTATTTCAGAGCACTACCAAGTATTTCCTCTGTTCACATGAACTTATTAAGCTTTAATTTTTTCCCAGAGTATAAAAATAGTATCCAGACACTAATAACTTGCTTAAAATTTAATAATATATTATATATATATATATATATATATATATATATATATATATATATATATATATATATATATATATATATAACAATAACAACACTGCGATAGCCGAGGGCTCGAACCCGTATTGTAACCACGAACGAGTGGTTACAATAACTTGTTAAATTTAATAATAATTATATATATATATATATATATATATTTTTTTTTATTAACACATCGGCCGATTCCCACCAAGGCAGGGTGGCCCGAAAAGAAAAACTTTCATCATCATTCACTCCATCACTGTCTTGCCAGAAGGGTGCTTTACACTACAGTTATAAAACTGCAACATTTACACCCTCCTTCAGAGTGCCGGCACTGTACTTCCCATCTCCAGAACTCAAGTCCGGCCTGCCGGTTTCCTGAATCCTTCATAAATGTTACTTTGCTCACACTCCAACAGCACGTCAAGTATTAAAACCATATGCCTCCATTCACTCCTATCAAATACGCTCACACATGCTTGCTGGAAATCCAAGCCCCTCGCACACAAAACTTCCTTTACCCCCTCCCTCCAACCTTTCCTAGGCCGACCCCTACCCCGCCTTCCCTCCACTACAGATTTATACACTCTCGAAGTCACTCTGTCTCGTTCCATTCTCTCTACATGTCCAAACCACCTCAACAACCCCTCCTCAGCTCTCTGGACAATCGTTTTGGTAATCCCGCACCTCCTCCTAATTTCCAAACTCCGAATTCTCTGCATTATATTCACACCACACATTGACCTCAGACATGACATCTCCACTGCCTCCAGCCTTCTCCTCGTTGCAACATTCATCACCCATGCTTCACACCCATATAAGAGCGTTGGTATAACTATACTCTCATACATTCCCTCTTTACTTCCATGGACAAGGTTCTTTGTCTCCACAGACTCCGAAGTGCTCCACTCACCCTTTTCCCCTCATCAATTCTATGATTCACCTCATCCTTCATAGACCCATCCGCCGACATGTCCACTCCCAAATATCTGAATACATTCACCTCTTCCATACTCTCTCCCTCCAATCTGATATCCAATCTTTCGTCACCTATTCTTTTTGTTATCCTCATCACCTTACTCTTTCCTATATTCACTTTCAATTTTCTTCTTTTACACACCCTACCAAATTCATCCACCAACCTCTGCAGCTTCTCTTCAGAATCTCCCAAAAGCACAGTGTCATCAGCAAAAAGCAACTGTGACAACTCCCACTTTGTATTTGCTTCTTTATCTTTTAGCCCAACACCTCTTGCCAAGACCCTCGCATTCACTTCTCTTACAACCCCATCTATAAATATATTGAACAACCACGGTGACATCACACATCCTTGTCTAAGGCCCACTTTTACTGGAAATAGTCCCCTTCCCTCCTACACACTCTAACCTGAGCCTCACTATCCTCATAAAAACTCTTCACTGCTTTCAGTAACCTTCCTCCTATTCCATACACCTGCAACATCTGCCACATTGCCCCCTATCTACCCTATCATACGCCTTTTCCAAATCCATAAATGCCACAAAAACATCTTTACCCTTATCCAAATACTGTTCACCTATATGTTTCACTGTAAACACTTGGTCTACACCCCCTACCTTTCCTAAAGCCCCTTGTTCATCTGCTATCCTGCTTTCTGTTTTACTCTTAATTCTTTCAATAATAACTCTACCATACACTTTACCAGGTACACTCAACAGACTTATTCCCCTATAATTTTTGCACTCTCTTTGTCCCCTTTGCCTTTATACAAAGGAACAATACACGCTCTCTGCCAATCCCTAGGTACCTTACCCACTTCCATACATTTATTAAATAATAGCACCAACCACTCCAAAATTATATCCCCACCTGCTTTTAACATTTCTATCTTTATCCCATCAATCCCAGCTGCCTTACCCCTTTCATTCTACCCACTGCCTCACGAACTTCCCCTACACCCACAACTGGCTCTTCCACACTCCTACAAGATGTTATTCCTCCTTGCCCTACACACGAAATCACAGCTTCCCTGTCTTCATCAACATTTAACAAATCCTCAAAATATTCCTCCATCTTCCCGATACCTCTAACTCTCCATTTAATAACTCTCCTCTCCTATTTTTAACTGTCAAATCCATTTGTTCTCTAGGCTTCCTCAACTTATTAATCTCATTCCAAAACTTTTCTTATTTTCAACAAAATTT